>VURO01048799.1:7812-27594 GCA_015108175.1 Pelvicachromis taeniatus
GATAGAACAGACTTTCTGTTTTTGCAACACTTCCAATCGAGCTGTACTTGTTCAGTCTTTTTCAAATTGTACTGTCATGAACTTTAACAGACTGTAGAGTCTGACATGTGGCTCTTGGGTTTTTGGAGTTTCTCAGATTTATTGCACGCTCCAGCCTTGAGGTGAATTTGCTTGAATGTCCACTCCTGGAAAGATTGGCAACTGTCTCGAATGTTTTCCACTTGTGAATAATTTTTCTCAGTGTAAAATGATGAATTTCAGATAGTTTGGAAATGGCCTTATGACCCTTCCCAGATTGACGGGCAGCAATAACTTAGAGCACTGAGGATGTCTTTCTTACTTGGCATTAGGTTAACATACACCTGAATGCTCCAGACCAACAAACTGTCAAAACTTCTGCTTTCATAGAAATGAGGACACTTCTAATGCTAATCAGCACATGGCCGCTATTTGGCCTTTTAATCTCTATAGAAGCAGTAAGCATCCTCTTGATTGTGAACATGACTGTACAATAAATGTACACATGTACTTCTACATTTTAGTGCGTTTGTTAACAACCACTACAGGGGCTGGATTCCTTAATCCAGTGTTAATGAAGAACGTAAGTAGTTATTGAGGATTAATTGCAGTACATTTGCTAGATTTTAGATTAAGTATAATATTTATCAATCTGAATGATATAGTTTATTGTATTTTAGCTGATCCATGATTTACATCTTAATAGTTTTAACTTTCTTGTATAACAGCAAGAAAACATGTAACACTTTGATACGCACATCTCAGTTTACCTTCTTTTTAATTAACCAGCTAGAAAAGCCTGAGTCTTGTGATCCTAACACTGATAACACATTTACCAACTTTCTGTACCATACTAGCAGTATAGTTCTTGAATATCTTAAAATTAATTTAAAAAATGCACTAAAAGGCCACTCATTAATGAATGCTGTAGATAGATCCTTTCCCCCCACATAAACACTCCTGAGTAAATATGAAGGAACTTTGTGTTTGACAGTTTTTGTCACAACATCAGAATGAAACCCGAGTTTCATGTTAGCCAATATATTTTGCAGACAACAGTGCAGAAACAGAAATCACATCAAAGAAGTGGGTTTCACCTTCAGCAGTGGAATGCAGCGAGTAAAGCCATTTAGAAAGACATTATAAGCCAGTGGTGAAAGATGAAAATGTGAAGAAATAATCCAATGTGAAACTTTTATGTCCAATTGAAAGAATACGTTTTTTTTTTTAAAACTATGTCTCAGTGGAGAATGACACAGCCTGGGACAACAGGCTGATGCAAGCTGGTGCTGAAAATTTCATTCTCAAAGATCAGATAAATCCGTTTTTGGGGGTGAAAATCTGTACAGAATTTCATTGTCTAATGTTTCACTGTGAAACTCTAGCTTAAAGCACTCTTTTTGTTTGCCTGCACTGCTGCTGCTGTAATGACAATTACTGATAAGACCCAAAGCAAATAGGCACCTCTATCACCATCCTGCGAAGGAAGCTGACCTTTACTGTGATACTGCATTTTGAAAGTGCAGACAATGGTCTGCTGGCTTAGAGGTACACTGAGTGATTGATGTCACCTCATTAGCTACAGGAGTTTAAACTGCTGAGAGCAACACTGGCTCTCTTTCTCCTTATGTCCATGCCTCTCCTGCCTTTCATGCTATGTGTCGCCGCCAGCTCTGCAATTGTTCAGTCAGTCCAGCAGCCTCCCCACTCCTTCACTGCCCTCTCTTCTTGCATCCTCCTTCATCAATCAGCCTCTCTTCCAAGTTTTAAAACCCCAAATCCCTCAACTCATCTACTTCTTTCTCTCCTAGGATTTTTGTCCTCATGATTATTAAGATTCCTTTACTGTCTCAGTACTGTAACTCCTGCAGTGAAAAATTCTCTTGCTCTCTCAGCCTGTCACTTTTTCCCCCTTCGCCTTTAATGCCTCTCCACCCTCTCCTCCCTCTGTTTGGTTCTGCGTCAGTGATCACCATTCGTTCGATCCACTGAGGCTTTCTCCCCAGGAGAGTAACTGCAGTAATAAGAGCAGAGAGGTTCTAAGATGCATATTGTTGGCGCCCCGCAGGGCAGACGGCAAGAGAGAAAGCCATAAAGTGAGGAACATATAAACATAGTCAAACTGGAAAAGCAGAAAGAGAAGGAACGGATTGAACTTGTAAAAAGAGAGATTATTCATTCATTTGTTTTGCACAAGTCATTATGATGCCTGCAACTGAGATCACTGTAGTGTAACATGATGGTAAAATTTTAATCTAAACTACTGAAACAACAGTTTTATGTTTCTGAGTCTCCCCAGGGCACTGCACTCTCAAGGGACTGAGTAAGGTTGACTGGAGATCTTCATTAGTTTCCTCTTCCTCCTAATTAACAGTCAGCTCAGATTCTTACAGCACCACTTTGCTTCCTATTTGCACAGTATTTCTGGAGGCAGGCCCTCAAGACTCTTCTGAGCACCTGGCCAACTTTACGCAATAATCTTCTTTCCCTTCAAATAGCCAAAGATAGCTTCTATTTCAAAACCTGAGAACAATTTACCATGAAACTCTGTGAAATTTGTCTGAAGGAAAGTACGCTTAGTCGTGTGGAGGGGAAGATTAGTTTAGAATCCACAGACAGGAAAATGTGTCTGTAATGCCTAAAGGAAATTAACAGTTATAGCTCACTGAAAAAAAAATATGAAATTAATTTTATGGGCCATTATTTCTGTTGGTTATGAATACGTTTTATCCACCAACATTATGAGTATTCCCAGATTCAGTTCAGCTTAGCCTTTATCCACACTCAGAACGATAGTTTGAATTTAAAAACTGTATCGTAATTAAATTCACAAACACATACCCACGAAAAGAAAGTCAGGGTAAAAAAAAAAAGAGAAAAAGGTATCAAAGCACAAGAATTTAACAAAAGAGCAAACATACCTTTAAAAATACTTGTTAAATACATGGCTTTCACTCGGGAAGTTAGGATCAGCATATTTTCTTGAAAAGAAACGTTTCCATTCTATTCTTGGACTTTACAAGGGGTTTCCTTGATTGATTCACCATTCAAATTAATTATTATTTTTCTTATATTAGCCCTTTGTGCCGCCCCTTAGTTCATCCAGCTCTCCCTTTAAGGCCATCACCTTCTAAGTAAGCGTTATTCTGATTGTCTGTCCCTTAAGCCCCTTTTCCATTAGTAAGTACTCAGATCGACTCGCCATTGTTCACCGTGGTTTTCAGGGTTTTCCATTAGTTCATAGTTCCTGGTACCAAGTACTTTTTTACTACTTGCTCGCCCGGGCAGGTACTAAAATGTGTTATCGTCAGACTGCATGTCACCCAATGGCTGATCAGTAGCATCACTTGATGAGTCACGAGAGCGTCTCATTCACGAAAATTAAAACCAGCATTTATGAAAGCCAGCAACGAGGGAAATGGCTACAAAAACAATGCTGTATTCCAAGAGTTTGTTGAAAAGCCACAGACCGAGCTTCGACAACCACCTTTTGTGTAGAGTTCGTGTCACATATTAATTACATTGTAGGCCGCTCGGACACGTTGCAATAATGACAACCATGCATGTTAGTTGGTACCGGATTGCAATGGAAAACAAGTCAATCTGTGGTGAGTTGATCCGAGTACGTACTAATGGCAATAACAGAAAAGGGGCTGAGACAAAGGGTTGAAACAGCTGACAGATAAGGCTGCTGGCCTCACTGCCAGAGTTGCGTACTCGAGACGGCCATATTAAGGATATTTGTTCTCATTGACATAAAAATCCAAGGCTACAACACATGAATGGGATTGTTTTTTTAAAACCAAAATCTTTATTTATTTTATTTTTTTATCCACGTGTAAACACACAAGTGAAGTGAAAATCTTCACCCAAAGGAGTTTTTCAAAAGCTTTTCA
The DNA here is from genome assembly GCA_015108175.1 of Pelvicachromis taeniatus. NCBI lineage: Eukaryota > Metazoa > Chordata > Actinopteri > Cichliformes > Cichlidae > Pelvicachromis > Pelvicachromis taeniatus. The sequence continues at coordinate 11,727 of VURO01048799.1, forward strand.
GTGACCTAAAATGTTGTTTTCACATGGACAAAAGACCAAAACGGATAGAAAAAAACATAATTTTCCAAAATATTCATGCACATGTTGACAGAACCCAATAGTAGGAATAACAAACCATCTGAAACTAATGTGATCTAATCTTAGAAACAGTCTGAAGCCTTAGCCTTTGGCTCACGTGGAGAATAATACATACGCTGACCTGATAGTGGTAGTTTGTTAGGAAACAACCAAGATAAGAGAAAGTATAGCTGTTTTAAAATGATGCTATTCTAAGCTATGTATGATGCTCTTTATGTCAAATATAACTGAATACACTCCATCAGATACCTGGGTTGCTTGGTAACCTTTGGTGTAAACCATAATCGCTTTAAAAGAAAATGTGAATGAATGTCCAAGAAAACAGGGACCGTGAATAATAGATGGTGACTGATAAGTAGAGTTTGGAGTGGAAGACAACAAATGATTGAAGTCATGTATTAAAAACCAAAACTCACAATCAGCTCCAAGGTCTCATTAAACTACACAAGCACTCTGAGGGAAAAACATCACTATCTCACATTCACTCTTTCAAGTTTCACAGAAAATAAAAATCAAGAACCAATAATGTGTTTTTAATTTTGCTGTTTTAAAAAAACAATGTTTTTTTCTACTACTGCCTCATTTTTGTAGATATCCTCCACACCACTTATACTTTTTCCATGTTCTATAACACTCGTGTCAAGAAATATTTACATATGTGGAAATTTCATGAATCACACATGTACAATGTCCAGCAGCGGGGTTTTCTGAAATGTTTTATAAAAAGCATACAAACTACATCAACTAAAATGCAAGAACAACTTCTATGTACTCTGAAGCCAAAAACAAGCAACAAACTCTAGGGTGGAAAAATGAAGGCAGCACAATAATGCTTGTGTCACCACGTCGTATTAATTGCAATCCCCACTGAGTCCTGTGTTAGCCGGAAATATATGTACTTACAGCCTGATACAAATACATATCTGACATATAATACAGAATGGACTGCTGTGCTGTGTGTTAACTATACTAAAAACAGTTGGTACCTGTGACTGTGTTATGCACATCGTCATTTACTGCGCCTTGCTAACCAAATTTGCTAGCGTCCACTGCTAATGGCTCAATCACACTAGAGTAAAAATTGGTCTCCAATCTCTTTACAACTGAGAAAAATCTGTGGTTACCTGGTGAGTGCATTGACCTATTGCAAACACTTGTTGCAACCAACTTGTCACTCAGATTGTGAGTGTGGAACAGCCTTAACCTGACTGCAAGGTCAGCACCATTTCAGTGGTGATGTAAAATTGAATAGTGACGCTCGTGTTCCACCACCTTTCAGTGCATGGCAGACTCGAGCCTCGGTGGTTCCCAGGTTGTTCCTGAACATGTGAACCAGTTTCCTTTCATCTGATGGTGACAGTTTGGTCCCTTCCAGACCCTGGCAAAGTGGTGACCCAAATGAATAATTGTACAATTGTTGAAACTGATGACAGTAGAATCTGCAGTTGTTTAAAAATGAAAATCCCCAAATTACCATGACTTTCAATTCCCACAACTTTTGACCTATAAATGCACACAGATTGCCAACATGCTGCAATCAGTCCTGCAGTAGCTACATCACTATTTGGAGGAATTTCTGTTTCAGATCTATGTTACTAATTTTGGTCATGCCACTGTTACCCAAGTCACTGTTTTCACAGTATTAGCGAAGCAAAACTTGCTCATAACTGACCAAAAACAACTGGCAGTAGCCAAACTCCTGCTTCATAGGGCAATGGATAATGCTATAATGTAAACATCCATGGGTGAATGATGATGTTTCTCAAATGCCAAACTACTCCTTAGCAGTGTAACTTTAAAAAATTGAGTCTTGGCACAAGCTATTGAAACAAATAAACGATAATGCAGCTGAAGATAAGACTTAAAAGAAATAATACCTTTCAGTGGGACCGATAAGCCTCTTTCATCCTCCAGCTGCTGCTGTTTTACAGTAGAGTAATAGGACACAAAGCGATCATAAATATACTGCACCCATCTGTAAATGCATCTAAAACTAAAAATCTTTTTAAAAAAACAAAAAACCAAGCAAACAACAAACCAACATAAAAAACGGAGTTTTTATTAACTTCCTCCAAAACCTAAGTGCTCCAAAATAACAAAGGGTCTACAATAACAATAACAGAGGGTCTCACATTAACCATCTCTCATCGCCAAACCTGCTTCTGTCCTAGAAATGTCAGAGCAGCTGGCTGCTGCTGGATCAGCATGACATGAGCTCAATAGGCTAATTTAATGCCCAAGAATGTCAGGAAACTCAAAACATACAGATTTAGCACAAAGTCAAAGATAATAGGGCAAAAAATAAAAAATAACCCATAGTGTAAGTTTAGATGCTTTGAGTTCATCGTCATGAAGGAAAGGTCAGACAAAAGATGCACAAAACCATTAACCGAAGCCTCAGCCAGCTACTCATTTACAGTGTTCACTGAGCAACACTATTATAGACTATATAAACACTATTACAATTCATACTCATCTACTTCCTGTGTCAAGGTGTCCCTTGTGACACAGACTTAATTAATTTGAAATGTATTATCCAGTCATGTGCGTTCGCCCATGTCCAACACTCACATACACACAGAAACTGTCCCTTAGAATAGAAGAGATGCCTTGAGTATCAGATGTCCACACATTGCTGATCACAAGGTTAAATGATAGCATGGTATGTGTATATCCATGCATATCTCGTTACAAGGCTGTAGAAACACAACCTCATAAATCAAAAGTTACTGCACTGCAGCTGCACGACACTCATGAAGGTCAGAGGTGGAACATGTTGAGCATCACTGCATTTCTGACCCTGGTGAGAAATGTGCGGTACCTCCATTTATCCCATCTCCGTGCAGTTCCCACGGTATACAGCTGGGCCGCAGCTTCTCCTCATTCCTCAGTACATAGGGAAAATCCATAACTCTCCCTCTTCTTTCACTTTTTATCGTCTGCTTTTTGCTGCTCCTGCAGCATCAGTTCACCGCTCTGAGCATCGTAGAAGAGGGATGGGACAGAGATTACCATAGGGATCAGTCTACGCCCTCCCATCATTTACATCCCCCTTCTACCCTCCCTGTTAACTATTATAAAGTACACCCTGCTCCACCCTCAGATTGTCTTGCCCACCCCCTGCTGGTCTAACCCCACAGATCCTGCTTCACCAACAATCCCGCAGCGGCAGATGGGACATTCCTCTACAGGCCAAATACATTCATACTTTGCTGGCTTACAGCCTTTCTTAAGCCAGGACCTTTACTCTTTAGCAGTGTAATCAGACAGTTAAAGTAGACCGTATTAAAAAGCTAATACCTGATAGTGACACAGGGACATATGCAAGGCACAAGACAGACTTGGTCTAATCCATTGATTTCGTCAGTATTAAAGGATTGCATTCACTCTATTCGGAACATACTGTACTGCATCAACAATGTCTCCACTTCCTCTAATACCAAGAGCATGTTGGAAAATTAGCCTCTTGTGGCGTAACAGTCATGTTAACAGCCACTTCAGTATCTCATGCCCATGCTGGAGAAATTGAACATTAAAAAGCCGTCTCCCCTGAGATAATCTAATGTGTATTGCAGCATAATTGCTCTTGTATTTGTGTTTTATTGCTTTTTTCTTTGCTTTTTTCCCCCCTGAACACACTCGTACGTAGTTATAAATGTAAAAAAAAATTGCAGTGTGAATGCTTCTATTTACATATTTACTTGAATTTAAATGTCATTCATCATGTTTAACTCTTCCCAAGGCATACAATTAAAAACCTTCAGTTGCAAAGTATTAAAATTTCAACAACAAAGAGAAATTGCCGGCGACTTGCACGATCAATGCAGAGTTTACCTCAACAGCTTTTAACATTCAGTTCAGTTCAGTTCAAAACTTGTTTTCTACACTAGAAATTTGGGCTATTTTCTTTTACGCCCACCTCATGTTAAACGTCCAACTCACTTTGCTAAAACATAGATAAAAGGTGGCTATAGTCCATGCCTTCTCTCGCCGTTCTCTTCAGAGCATGAACAAAAAGCACATTTGGGCAATTTGCTCTCACATCATTACTCAAAGCTTGATATTGGGTGCTGATTAGCTCACTGGGTCGAGTAGGCAACCGATAAACCATAATGTCACTGTAGAGGCCTGGGTTACAATCTGCCCTGAAGTCATTTTCTGCAAATCTTCCTCTGTCCTAATACAATAAAGGCTAAAAGCCCCCAAAATATACTGTAAAAGTTACAGCCAACACTGGAGATGGCTGTAACTTGAGCCTGACTGATATATGCTTTTTAAGACTGAAACGATAACATTTGTTACATGTAGTTATTTATATAACTCTGTTCGGATCAGCTGTTTGTTAGTGTGTTTGTGGCACTGCAGAGCGCCCCCTGCTGGGAAAACTATGCAACATCAACATTCATAACATAGTTGAAGGTTGTTTCTCATGTTCCTCTACTTTACGTTTAATAAGTCCTGTATTTATCCAGGTAAAAATCTTATTGAGATTAAAAATCTCATTTCCAAGAGAGACCTGGCATCATGGCAGCAAAAGCCAAAAATACATGTACCACATAAGTATGTAGCAATTCAAACAAATACAATATCCTGTGAGACATGTGAAAAATGTATAAAAACAGATCATTAAGAGCAACATTAAAAACAGTTACACTGACTAAAAGAGTTATTCTCTCGATCCTTTAAGATGAATTTAATCTCCTCCAAGGTAATAATTTCTGACAATTTTTAAAAGCCTTTTTTCCTAATTCTGTTCTGGTTTTTGGGACAATCAGTTGTATGATATTGACCGTAGGCTAGACCGTAGGACCGTAGGTAATGGCTGTAGGCTGTATTGGTTGTGGTTTTTACACATATAAACACATAGATATGAGGGAACAAGCCCCAGCAGAGATTTATAGATAAAGACCAACCAATGGGAAAGCCAATATACAGAGATGGACATTTAGGAGCAGCATACAAAAAACAATGATGCACGATTTCCACAGCAAGTCCTAAAATGTAAAGCACAATGGCAGACAGTATCCAGCCTCTTTAAGTAGTGCATTCATAAAAAGCAGGTTATCATAATCCAATAAAGGTAAAAAAGTTGCATGAATGATTTTTCACTTGGAGGGAGAAACAGGATTACTTTCTAAAAAAGTAACTTAGTTTTAGTTTCGACTTAGACACAAGCCTTTGAATGTGAGTTTTAAATGACAAATTCTGATCTATAATGATACCTAGATACTTGTACGATGTGACCATTTCAATTTCAGTTCCTCGAATGGTTTTACTCTCAGGAGACGTAGCTAACAATTCTTTGTCATTTGAGAATAACATAAACTTGAATTTCTCTGCATTTAACACCAACTTAAGTTGAGTTAAATGGGACTGAAAAACATCAAAGGCATTTTTAAATTTTCGTTTATCAGTAATCACGACTGCTGACACCATCGAGGAGCTAATATCAGTCCACTGATAAACTGATTGGGCTCTACTGTAAATTAGCCATGCATTTTTAGCTAATGTTGTACACTGTTGGCACTGCGGGGTAGCTCAGGACAGAAATTGACATGGGGTGCTTGCAGGTGAGCATAAATAGCATAAACATAAACAACCTTTGGATTAAAAAGAAAAAAAAAACCCAGACTGTTGCAAGCAACCAAAAAAGTTTGATCATCTCTAGTTTTTAAAGTTATGTTGCAATCTATTCAATCGTGTCACATTATTACAGTGTCTTTTGAAACTGCTCCTTAGTTTTTTTTATTGCTTACAAGCAATTCAATTAATCTTTATTTATATAACACCAAATCACAACAACAGTCACCTCAAGGTGCTTTATATTGTAAAGGTAAAGACCCTACAATAATACAGAGAAGATCCCAACAGCAGGTCATTGGGGGAGGAAGCACAAACTTTTTCAGCATTTCCATTTTAACCATTATTTTAATTTCTCTAAACAGTCCTATTACATTTTCTACTTGTTGTCTGTTTTATAAATTATGTGTTCGATCATATAAAAAAAGAGAGATTTAAACCTCCATGTAGCTACCCATCGCTAAATCGCATGTGCTATTCTGTTCCTGTTTTATTTGTTTGATATGCAACGCACGCCGTCTTTACTGTAAGTCAAGTCTTCATTTTCTTTGATAATTCAAACTGAAGAAAGAATTGCACAGTGACAGTGAGATTGATAAGCAGCTAATCAAGACACTGTTGGTGTGGTTTGTCTGTAATGCTACTTTATTCAAACAGCCACAGACGTTGCAATGATAATTTAGAAATAGAAAAAAAAAAGTTAACTATTGTAATTTGAAGTTTCGCTTCAGAATGTGACCACAATTTTAAAGGAATCAAACAGAGATCTATACAGCAATCCTTCATGTTCATAAAATCACACTCAGCCAACCTTGCCTCCTAGGGTTTCTGTCAGCTACACGAGGAAAGACAGAAGCGTGTCTGGAGGAAAGTGACAATTAGTTCTCCCTCCACGGCTTGTCACCTGACAGTCTGCTCATTCACAGCCCGGTGGAAGAGCCTCTCCAGCTGCTCATCCAAACCAATTAAGGTCTGGAGGTGTATTACCACACAGTCATTACCTGTCTCTCACAGTGCTCTGCTGCTCTTCAGATTGCAGTTCACTGGTCTGTTGAAAGCCTCAAAGTTTTACCCCTTTATGTCATCTTGTCTGTTTCATAATCTCTGTTTGTCTCCCTCTCTTTCCCTCTCCCAGCATGAAACAGACACAGCAACCCCAAAATATTCTTCCATCAGCAGACGTATGTAGAATAGCATCTGTGCCTGTAAACAATTCTAAATCAGTTCGGACATATGTTACAGCTTACGCTATAGTCAGCACGTAGGCAAGAAAAATGAGTATGAAATGGCCTGCAGTGCCCAAAAAACAAAACAATGCACAGACATCAAAACTTACATGAAATCATAACGCTGAGAAAATACTTGCTTCTCGACAACTTCCCTCTGTTGTTGGCACTGAACAATGAAACAAAGCACTCAGAAGTTGCAGTGCAAAGGGCACGTCTTGTCACAGACATTATACGTGTTTATAAGGACTTGCCTTTTTTTGTCCAAACAGTTTATTCATGTAAGATGGATGACATATTTGGAACAAGCCCAATTCCCACATTCCCTCTTGCAAAACATTGCGCAAGCCACCTAACCATAAACTTTAAGAAGGGAGCGGTAATTTTGAAGTGCATTTTGACTCAGCTCTGAGATGGTTGGAATTCCCCACATGACATTAACGACGCTGGGAAACAGAAAGAGACTTTTTTACCACAACAGCTTCAGGCAACAGAAACTATTTTCACAAGAACACCTTATGATCATTTCCGTTTAAAAACACAAAACAAAAAAAACATAATCAGCATTACATCCTGCTGTAAGTTTATTAAAATGAAACTGGCCTTAATAATTATAGTACAGGTCTCCTGCTCACGGCTTTTCATTTATTCATAAAGGCGGCACAGTGTGAATAGAAATCACTTAAATCCCCACTGGGCTTGTGTTAACTTGTTGAAAGGTCAAAATACAACTAATAGGAAAAAGTTGCATCGATTTAACAGGAATTAACGGTCACTTGAGCTGAATAGTGAAAATCAGGACCTCTAATTGAGTCCACATGGAGCGGCCAGCTCATTGGTTATGCTTTTGGGGTGTTCAGATTTTTTTTTTTCTGTTTAGATGCACTATTTAACTCATTTATCTTACTCTACTTGTAATGTGAACTTGTTACAGATGTTTTGCTATACTACAACTTTTTGAAACTAACAGAGACAAATATCTTGAGTCACCCATCATTTCTTAATATTCTGCTTCCAGACTTAAAAACTCTTGAATAAAAGTTCTCCATGCTCATGGAGGTTTTTAAAAGTTTTACTGTTACATTGATTTTACATTTTCACTCGTTTTCAGTCCAATCCCTGTACCTGACCATTGTTTGTTAAGCCACTTAACATAAAAAAGAATCACTCAAGCATCAAAAGGCAACTAACTCACAGGATGTGTTGTGTCTACAAATAACAGTAACCTTAGCAAAGAACCAAAGTAGTATTTTTGCATGCACATGGTGATTCCCAATGACCTATCAGCCAAAACACTTGTCACATCTCAGCATACTGCACACTATGTCCTTTAAACATTTGAGGAACCTGGACAAGTAGAGGACCAAAGAAGTGGCGGACCTAAAAAACTACCAGCAAATGAGGAGTATCTGAAAGTCATGTCAATAGGGAAATAAATTCAGCAGCGACTTGACACAGTACACCAGAAATTCATCTGGCCTTTAAGTGCTATCCATCTACTATTCACCAAAGCCTCATCAGAAATGGATTAAATCAGGGGTTAAAGCATTCTAGAAAGATCTCCAATGGCGTTTCGGTACCTTCAGTTAATGAGCAATTAAATCAGATAGGCAGGCTACTACCGAATGATTGAATTTTTCATGTGCTATAACCTGGCATTGCTTTAGGTGACAGCGTGGAGATACTTGCTCAGTAATAAGAAAAATAATGACATCCTATGATCTGCTTACACCTTCAACAAATCCCCTTTTTCCTTCTCATCTCTGTGATACGTTCATGGTATTGCAATTGCGACTTTTATGTAAATAAAGTCTCAATCACAGTACTTAAGCATCTAGCTAGAGCTACGGAAGAACAAGCATAAAATAACAAAATGTGTCTGATAGCTAATGCAAAGTTTCTGCAATTCCCAGTGCAATGTGCAACACTGAAAGTTGGAGAAAGATGTAAGAAATGGGACAGGAAAAGGAAGATTAGACTATTTTTAAAGGGAAGATTTTCTCAGCAAGTGACATTTTATAAACTGGAAACTTTAAAGCTTACATGGAATGTCCTCATTGATTTTATAGTTTTTAAATAAATGTTAGATCAATGCATGATTTGTTGTTGAATTATGTTTTTGTGAAGTATCTTGCAAAACTAACAAAAGTACACTTTTTTGTATTATTAAGAGGCCGCATGAAAATGTAATCAGTACTGTGGTACAGTTTAGTGAGGCTGCACTGGCTAGTTTGCAGTACTGTGCTGAAGCTTACAGTGATGCAGCAGTGTTCAATGTAAGGTTACAGAGCAGACATCAATTTATACTTAAGGCTGATTAGATTCACTCACTGAATTGTAGCTTTTATACTGTACCAGCTTTACGGTGTCTAGGGGTTGGAAGTCAACCATGCAGCTCATTAAACATCTGCTTACATCTTATTGAATTCAGCTGGCTAAATCCTCAAGGCGCAGTGAATGTGGAAGTAGCAGCACAGGTCAGCTGATTACAACCTTGCACAAAGAAAACTCTACAAAACAAATTATTTTGTGACTTACTTTTTCTAAGCAATTCATTTCCCTATGGTACAATGCTAAATAAATGGTAAATGGACTGGTTCTTATATAGAACTTTCCTGCTCTACCAGAGCACTAGCTGAGCTACTGTAGTTATCAGGTCATTTTAGCAGTATGTGTATAGTTCTCAGGTTGTAGCTCATGTACATCAAAGAAAGAGTTTCATGCTGAAAAATGAAAATGAGAGGACGACAGAAAACAAACCAATGTTGTTCAGGTACCCCCTGAATGTAATTAGCTAACAGCAGTGTGACAGAAATGGTCTGGGCTCTTTTCTCTCTTTCTGGAAGAGCAGTCATGTTTAACACACCTGTAAATTACTCCCACAGCCCTGTGAGTCCTCCGCTCTGCACTAATAACGCCATAATGATGCCACTGTTAGTACAGTGCTGAGGCAGTGTGCTTTATGGACTGACCTCAAAATCAATTCGGCAGCACACAGGATCTAATAATGGAGCTAAGCCTGAAACTACCTCTCCTCTCCTCTCCTCTCCTATTTATTGCCTTGTCTCTCCTTATCTCTTGTTTTCTGCCTGTAGTTTCAGGACCTCACGGTGGACAATAAATTATACACATCCCAGCTCCTGTGCTTCAGTCCAGTCCTTTGACAAAGCAGTGGATGTTGTGCAGCCCTGTGGCACGCATTAACCTCATAAAGTGAAAGTAATAGAACCTGTCTTAGCTGCCACATAATACCCATGAAAAACAAAACAAAACAAAAACAACCCCTTCTAGCCCAACGACCTCAACTAGACCCACAGGAAAATGTGACTCATTTAAAACAGTAAAACATACAGGTATGTTAGGTCCCTTCTGACTGACTGTTTAATGCTGTAAAATAAAATGATTGTGTTTTGTTCTCACTGTATATTAGCTGGAAGTAGAGAGGGCTTGCAGGATGGATGGAACAGTGGCATACTTGGAGGTTTAGGAGCACATTCCCGGACAGAGAGAGTAGCTGAGTCTCTTGCTGCGGTTAATTAGGGGGAGTCTGTGGGAAACCCCTGAATCTGAAACATTCTTCCAAAAAAACCCACTTCACTTCAAGAGATGGTGGCCACATTGAATGGAACTCATTGTTTTGTGGCCAGTGCAGAAAACTCCATCACTTAAGTCTATTTGTCAGCGTTGCCATCCTCACCATGAGAGGTCCAATACCAGAGAGTGGGTGTGGTAATAGCACCAGATGACAGAAGACAGAATAGTTGAAGTCCAATGATGCTTAAAGAAGCAATCTTAAGATTTAGCGTGTCTCAGTGAAATGACTAGTCATAAGGAGTATTACTCAGACTTAAAAACCAGAACTTGGTCAAGTCAAAGAAAATCTCCTCAATGGGGTTATCCTTGCGTGGGCTTAGAGACTCAAATTTTATAAGGCAGGCATTAAAACCGAAAGCTTGAAAGAAATGGTTGCAGGGGTAAACTGGCATGCCTGGGAACGCTGGCAAATGGGGACTTTGGCATGAGTTGTGAGCCTCTCTTGATTGGTGCTTATAATACTTTGTTTGCAAGTACAGGATAAGTTGGTTACTATGCTGCCCCGATTTGTTTTTGTAAGGGTTTCAGAAAGAGGAGGACCTAAATGTTGGACACAGGAGGCAGAGCGGAAATCCAAAATCCATTTCTTTAATCCGGGTAGAGGTCATACACTTGGAGACAGTAAGCATAAACAAACAATTCCAGCGAGGCGCTGGGAAGAGACAAACTGCAAAAATGATCCAAAGAGTCACACTCAAAGGGGAACATAAGGACACAAAAAACAAAGAAAAAAGAACAGGCAAAAAATGAGTAGTATTGAAATTGTTGATAATCTTCGAGTGCAAAAAACAAACAAACAAGATGATGTAACCAGCAAGAGCTGAAAGGTTCATCTTGTTAATGCAAATATCTAATCATCCAATCATTGAACATGCCATGGTTGTGGGTGCCAGATAGATTTCTGTAACTGCCGATCTCCTGCATTTTCCCACGCAGACATCTCTAAGACTCATAGAGACTGATCTAAAAAAGAGAAACTATCCAGTGAGCAGGAGTTCTCTTGGTGAAAATATCTTTCTGACGCCTGAGGAGAATGACCAGATGGCTGTTAGAGGGGCAACAGTAATTCCAATAACCCCTCATTGCAATCAAGGTATGCAGAAGAGCATCTCTGAATGCATAACACAGTGAACCTTGAAGGCAATGACTACACAGCATAAGACCACACCATGTGCTCCTCTTGTTGGCTAAATCAGGAACCTGAGGCTACAGTCAGCAAAGACACAGCAAAACTGGAAAATAGAAGATTGGAAGAATGCTGCCTGGTTTTATGAGTCTTGAACTTTTCTGTGACATTTGGATGGTAGTTGACAGAAACAACATGAAAGCATAGATCTATCCTGTCTTGCATCAACAGTTCAGACTGCTGCTGATGTGTAACTGGTGATATTTACTTGGAACATTTTGGGCCCTTAATACCATCTTCTAATAGCTGCTTTCTGCTGGATAGCACAGTCACAAAGCTCAGTTAATCTCAAACTGGTTTCTTGAACATGACAGTGAGTTTAATGTACTCAAATGGCCTACACAGATCTCAATCTAACAGAGCGCCTTTGGAATACAATGGGAAAGTCACATCATGGATGTGCAGCTAACAAATCTCGAGCAACTATATCAGGGGTCTCCAACTCCAGGCCTCGAGGGCCGGCGTCCTGCAGGTTTTAGATAACACCCTGGGTCAGCACACCTGAATCAAAGGATTAGTTCATTAGCAGGCCTCTGGAGAACGTCTAGACATGTTGAGGAGGTCGTTTAACCATTGAAATCAACTGTGGTGAATCAAGGACACATCTAAAACCTGCAGGACACCCTCGAGGCCTGCAGTTGGAGACCCCTGAACTATATGATGCTATCATGTCGACATGGACCACAATCTCTGAGGAATGTTTCCAGCATTTTGTTGACTATGCCATTAAGAGTTAAGGTAGTTCTGAAGACAAAAGGGGGTCCAAACTGGTACTATCAAGGTGAACCTAATGAAGTGACTGGTGAGTGTATACACACTGATTTATTGGCTTATTCAGAACAGATATGCTATGAAGCAGCTATGCTAACTTCTGAGCCACCATGAGCACAACAGGAAACAGGAAATAATAATAATGAACACAGTAAATATCCACCAGGCATGTTTAAATAAAAACCAAACTTTTAAATAAAAATATCAAACTTGAGAATGTCTGATCACAGGAGAAAATTACAAACCACTAAGTGAGTGGTTTGTAATATGTCAGTGCATGCAGCCTGGAGTCATATAGAGTAAATTGTCCTATTGCTATGCATGAAACCTGAAATGATGTCAATACAATGATGAGTCTAAGTCAGCAATATCCTGATTCTAACATTAATGCAGCTTTCTAAATTCTGGTTTACCCCATTAATCTAAATGGAGACTAGATATGGCAATGCTTGAAAGAAATGCTGAATAGAATTTTTTTTTAAACTGCTGATTGTTTAATTTCTATTTTCACTGCAATTTGCATAATTCAGGATCAAACGGCCCACAGCAGTTTCACTGAGTAGCCTTTGTAAAGCTTTGTAGTCAATTGAGAATGATAATTCCATCATCTGAAATAGATTAGCAGGCTTAATTTTGGTTTGTTTATATTAAAGATGCAGATGTATCCTAATCTGAAGAGTAAATAATGTAATTCTATGCATACAGAAGATTACCACGTGGTTATTTCGGATCCCTTTATGTGGAAAATTGAGTTTGAAAATAGATGCTTTATAGAGAGAGAAAGCAATCTCTTAGACCAGTGAGCTGACTGCTTGCCAGGTGTGTAACTTTTAAAGGTCTTGCGATAAAGATGCTTCTTTGCTTCTGACAATGAGCTGCGGGAAAAGAAGCGCACTGTCTCCTGGAATATTGATGGCGCACATATGGTTTGAGGTCAAATTTAGCCAGACACTTATTTCAAACAATAATCAGATTTGCAGGAATGCATATACACACGCCTGGCAACAGAGGCACACTGTGTTGTTTTTCTATGTGCCTGGGAACACTGGCTAGGGTAATTGGCGACCTGATAAATATTTGTGTAGGGCCTCCTCAGCAGGAGAAAACACGAGGCAGGCTTTCAACACTAATGCCTTCAGGCTGCAAACCAAAAATAATTCAGTGATGGAGCCCACTTACATGTCTGTTATCAACATATCAGGGGGCCTGGAGATATGATGATGACAATGCATCAACAGAAACATTAAAATGCGATGTTTGTTGCTTTGTAATAACTCCCTATAGATATATTTTTAAACCTTCAAAGAGCATTTGTCAGATTAAACTGCACAACTAAAGCAGAAATGCTTACTAAAAATAAGTGACAGTAAGAGAATAAGAAGTAAAAAGAAAATGTGATTATGATAACTGGAAGGCAGATTTGAAAAGAGCAGCGTTACTCCAGAAACAGAAGCAGATAAAGTTTCTTTCAAACTCTAATGCCAGGCTTTGTCAGATGTGTGTAATCTCATTTGTGAAATCAGTGTTTTCCCTAATGATACATTCAAAGACAGAACTTATTCATTTTAGAGTAATTGGAAACAACCTGAGCAGCAGCGCTCAGTGGATTCCCCGTAGAAACTAAACAGTGAGGTGTGCTGCAGTGTGAGCCATCTGTTGTAGCCTGGGAGAAAAGGTGTGTAGATGCAACACAGAAAGTAAATTACAACTACTACATGCACAAAACTCTCGCCACGCTAACAACAAGTTTTTGATTTTATGGATTTGGTTGAATTACAAACACCATCAAGTGTGGTTCAGTTTCTTACTCTTAAACCCCCCAAATTACTGTGTAAAATATACAGAACACTCTCTAAAATAGATCAATCAATATCTTTTCCTATTGCAAAATGGGAAGCCGATTTATCAGTCAGCTTAGATTAAAACCTATGGTTTCAAGTATGCTTAAAAACCTTTCAATTGATTAGAAATCCCAGTCTACAATTAATACAATACAAAACACTACATAGTCCAGTATACACGTCAACAGATGTTCAAGATATGCTTTACGCCGTCTAACAACTGCTCACACTGTCAAGCCAATACACCTGACAATTACATCCACGCTCTTTGGTTCTGTCTACCAGTTCAGAGGTTTTGGTGCTGGATATCTGAAGACTTATCAAAATGTCTGCTTGTTGAGCAACTTGGATGATGTCACTACAGAGATGAATGCTGCCCACATGGTTCTCATGTCCCTGCGCATTGTGAAAAAATGATCCTCATAAACTGGAAAAATAAAAATAATCATAATTCTAACCGTCTGATAGACGGTCTGACATTAGTCTTGATACAGCCTCTGCCACCACATTAGAGCAATTCCTCTGGGCTCCTTTGGCTTGGGCTTCTGTTGGTGTGTTGGTGTGTCTTGTGGTTGTGGGTGGGGGCATTTAAGGGGCCTCGGATGCACTGGCAGAACTGGGGGCCTCCTCAACTGGCAGGGAGGTTGCTACATCCTTGCAGGAAGTCTCTGCTCTCCAGGAGTTCACTCTGCAGGTGGGGGAAATATCGGAGAGGTGGACAATTAACTCAACCTGGGTGTCTATTGTCTTATGTAGTCTGGAAGATGATTGAATGATGGGGTGGGTGTAGTTTCCTCTGCAGTGGGGTTGGGTGGGCCTCCCCGGGCTCTGTGGGGCCTGGTGGTGCTGCTGCTGTGGGCCTCAGTCCGGTTGGGCCTGGGCATCCTGGCCTTGATGGATTCCAGGGAAAGGGGGTGCCAACTGGGGTCAGCGGGGGAGTTGGCCCTAAGGACGGGGTACTTGCCACCCCATATTCCTTCCTTCTCCATCCCCAACTGCCTCCCTCTTCCTGCTCCATCACACCCGCACACATGCAGGGCCTTGGGGCAGGTGTGTCACTGAGGTGCAGGGGGGGCATTCCTCCTCTGTCCCCTTCTGGCCACCTGTGCCTCAATTTTATTCCACAACATAGACATCCACATTACTCAAACTCTTATAATACATATAGGGCCTTGGGGGTGGGCATGCTATACGGCAGGGGTCATCAACTATATTTGTCAGAGGGCCAGAGTTTTACCAGACAGTCTCCTTGGGGGGCCGGACCCCCAAGGAGAAAATCAAATAAAAATCTAATTTTGGCTTAACATTATGTTTAATGTTTATACTTTTTCCATTTCATTACAAAACTGAAGGCATTTGATTCAGGCTCCCATCACCTATACCACAGTCAACCACTAGGAGTGATAGATGTTTTGCCTCAACTCAATTAGGCTAAGTCAACTTTATTTATTGAGCACTTTTAGTTGCTTTAAAAGTGTGGACCACTATTTTCTTTTTGATCCTCACAATTTTGGATTTCCAGTCACGGGCCGGATTGAACGGCTCAGCGGGCCGGATTTGGCCCGCGGGCCGCCAGTTGATGATCAGTGCTG
>VURO01048801.1:0-10596 GCA_015108175.1 Pelvicachromis taeniatus
CGATGCGTCATCACTTTCAAAAAAACACATAGCGGCAGCGAGTAGCGGTAACATGTCGACTTAAACCACGCCCCCCGAACACGCAGTTCTACAGTATGGGGATATTTTAACCGAAAAGGAAGTGATTCAGTCGTTTGCCGGCTTTGTAAGGTGGAAATGGCCTATCATAAAACGACCGTAAGTTTTCAACTTTTTTACTAACGCTGGTTTTTACCCTTTAGTTCATCCAGACACCCCCCACGTAGACATACACTCACTCATAGACAGAGATAAACGCCCAACCTCCGTAAATACAAAACTAATTTAAGCTACTTAGCAGTAACATATAAGTTTAGATTAATCGATGCATTGAAAACGTAATCACTAGATTCATCGATTCGGAAAATAATCGTTTTGCCCAGCCCTAGTTACAATGACTATTTCTACCACTTGAGGCTGTTTCAAAAACTGAGCCTATCCCCATGGACTCCCATGATAAAATGTTTAGTTTCACAACTGAACACGTCAACGGGGTGGTTAAAAGATCTCAACAGCTAATTTAGTCATGACATTTATACATGTCTTTTTAAGATACAAATGTGCATTAACACATAGTGTTTGAGAACAGTGGCTTCACTTGATAGTACTTTAAAATCTATTATAATATAAAAAACAAACATACATTATGAATGATATACCCACATGTTATGTAGTTAGCTGGTTGAGAAGGGCTGCTGGGTCCAGCATCGTTATAGGCTATGACATAGACTGAGTGGTTTTGTCCACAATCCGCAGGATTAATGTAACAGTAGTTATTTTCTGTGGAACAGTTTTGGCTGTTAGAGGTCCAGGCTAAGTAGAGATTAGCACCCCTCACTTGTGACCAGAATACAGCAATCCCAAGAGCCCGTCCTGGAGTCACCTGAACGTGGGTCACATCTGGGCTCTGAGGACCTGGAAATAAAACCACAATGAAATCAATAACAGCTGTCATCCCTGGTCCTCTGGAATGGGTTCAAATGTTTAACAGCCTAATTTTCGGTAAGGTTTCTTACGTGTAATTTGGCAGTCAGTGACATCATCACCAGTGCGACCCTCAGAGTCCCACGCCATGCCCTTGATACAGTATGTAGTTCCTGGTTCAAGGTTATCAAACGTCACCGTGGTGTCAGTGGTGTTCAGTTTGAGGCGGGTACTGGATCCCTCTCGGATGATGACCAGCGTGTAGAGGACGGCGTCCTTTACTGGGTCCCAGGTCACAAGGATGGTGCCATTGGTAGGAGAGGATGTGTTCAAATTGGGAGCCATTACAACTGCAGATGTGATCAGGTGGAGAATGACGAATTAATGGGATTAATGGGAAATTTAAAAACAAACAAACAACAAAACAATAAAGAAACCTTACTTTGCCTCTCCCTGTTCCCATTTCTTTATAAGATATGAAATCAGAGCTATTTTCCTGTGATCCTGTTACATTCAGTTACCCTTCAGGATGGGAGACAACCTAGTTCTCATGGTTTCTCTTTTCACTTATGACACCACTATAGAGCAGAGAGTGGATACAGTTTCCACCCTCGTGTTGGTTGGAAAGACTCGAGCATCCATGACAATGGGTGGTGAAATGACAAGCCCCTGTTGCCAGTGGAGTGAGATAACAAGTTATTGTTCTAAGGAGGAACAGAAACCAGCGTTTCACTCTTTATAGGCTGATTACCATCTTGACGGTAAAGTGGAACTAGAAGCTCATCGTTTAGTAAGTGCAATGTCAGTCACACACAACGTAACCCTCACATAATCAGCTGATTCTTTTGCAATGAGGGCATCCAAATTTTTACCTTCATATTAAATTTCACCTTCATATTTCCTTTATTAAAATTTTCTGAGTTACATGACCTCAGGGACATTTAGACATTTCTATGTTGAACACAATACTTTGAACTGCAATCCGATCAAGAAGAATCTGTGACTTCTTGGCAGGCAGTGACATCATCACATTTTCCATGACTTCAGCATGGGATAGCAGATAGAGTCACAATTGCAAGTGTTTTCTCCTTTAAGTATTCCTCTCTTAAAAGCATTAACAAAAGGGACATATCATACAGTGCTAAGAGAAAACTGTCACAAGCAAATCCAGTGCTTATATTTTGAATGGAATGATCCAATTATTCTTCTCATATAGCTCGTTTCAGATACTGAAGCTATAGGTAGGAAGAGTATTTGCCGTACCTGTCCTGGCCTCTGTGGGGTAGGATGGCTGGCTTCTCCCCCCTGAGTTGACGGACATGACGCTGAGGACGTAGTCTGTGTATGGCTGGAGCTCCACCATGGTACCTGGAGAGTTGCTTACAGGGCTCTCCTTAAAGAAATCACCTGTCTTTGACTCTGCCCTCAGGATGTAGCTGGTTGCCCCAGATACCTCTGTGAACTGAACAGTCATACTGTCGCTGTTTTTGGAGTAGGCTTGCCCAATGCTGGGTACATCAGGGGCTAAGGAGCAGATGGCAGATGGGAGTCAGACATCTCAAAGTTTCTACTTGCTAACCAAAATTTCTGAAAAAATAACTCAAATTTGAGAAAAGAAATTCAGCTTTCAAGTTTCAAGTCAAAATTTTGAGACAATAACTCAAACTGTAGATTTATGGATGACAAAATCTTTGTTTTTTTTAGAAGCAAAAACAATTTTCCATAACAACGCCTTTAGGAGTGCTACTTACAGTGTTACTGACAATTTGCGCAGTAAGATTTAATTTGAGAATTCTGAAATGACTGCAAAGGGCTTCACGTTATTATTTCCTTACATTTTCAGCAAAGCCTCTTGAGACCTGAGTCTTTGGTTGGAGCGGATTTCAAATTTCTCTTTGATATTCAAAGTTAGTTGAGTCTGATAAATATAAAACTTATTTCTTTGATAATGTCTAATAAGTATATCCTCATATAAAAATAGTGGGTTTATTTTACAACACAAGTCAAAGTCACTCTTCAAAGTACAAAACCTTCTTATTAGCAGAATGCAGCACAAACTGCAAAAAAGCCCAAATGTAATGTTTTCATATGAGGACACAGAGTGCAACATATGCACCATAATTACATGCAACATAATTTGAAATAGCCCAAAGAGTTGTCTGAAATGTTTTTCTGGCTGATGATGTGTTTTAGAAATATTAACTAGAACTACTTAACAACACACAGTACAAGCATGTACTCAATATATGCACTAAAAAAAATAAATACATTAATTAATAATGCAAAAAAGGTCACTTTAAAAAATATGATTACATGTACATTTTCTATGTATTTTTTTTTACATAGAAAAACTGTAAAATGTTTCATTTAATGGAATCTAGTCAAATTAAATATACTTAAATTAAATGTAATCAGTTGATACCAAGCCCATTGTCCTTAATTATTAACTTTTTCGATAAATAAACCTTTGATTTTCTATATTTTAAGTGGTATTTTACTAAAAATGATTCCTGTTGTTGTTGAAATGATGTTTATCGATCAATAAAGGTTTGGTCCGTCTTGTTTTTTCTGATGTTACCGACCTGTCGTCTCCTCAGTCTTTGCACTGCTGAGCACTCTGAGATTATTGTCCATAGCTTCTAACTGCATGGTGTACACCGTGTTTGGTGACAGGGAGTTAACTGAGCCCATGACTGTGTTGCCGCTGAACTGAGCAAAGACGGGTCTTTCCGGGGAGTTCTTGGGGGTTGCTGTGATCTTGTAGGAGCTTGCACCAGTGTGGCCGCTCCACTGCACTGTCATGCTCTTTGATGTCACCGTAAACACTGACAACCTGATGTCTGAAGGAGATAAAGGAGGAAGTGTGATTAAAGTATCTTAAATATAAATTATCTCAAATATGAAAGAAGCTCTTTTACCATTTTGGGCCAAGCATATCTGAAAGTGAAAAAAAAAAAGTCAGTTTGATGAAGGAAACAAGGAAATATCCTGTTGATAAAAGTCAGGAAATACAGTAAATTAAAGACAAGGGTATCCCTCCAAAGATAGTAAGCTGGTATTCCACATTATATCCTGAGGCAAATTATGCCCTGTATCACATTCTCAGAGCATGAGAGGCAGCAGGCTGCACATTACCTTCACTCAACACAGATTTCAGGACTGGTCAGTGCAGGTATTTCTTTCAGGTCGGAATGAATTTGTCTATTGAGGTACGGCTGGGCATGCCACACGCACCTGTTGAAAGCCGTGATACTCAAAAGGGCCTGTGTTCATATGTTTCAAAAGTCCTCTACTCCCTGCTCTCTATCTGGATTTATGCAGCGTGCACAATATCAAAACATCAAAACAACTGATGTGGAAAGCACTGTTTATTACTTTGGTTTAAATTAACACTGAATGAGAAAATAAGAACATCTTACCCCAGTGAAGGTCAATAAAAACAAAAGCGTCAGCATCTTTAATTGCACCGCTCCCATGCCCTCAGTGTTTTTCTGCTATGCGCTGCCTCAAGGTGAGATGCTGTTTCTCAAACTGATTTCAGAGAAGCAACTCGCTCTTAAATATTTTACTTTTATTCTCTTTCTATCTACCTTCCTCTGTCCCCGACATGAAATGATAGGTGTGTTATTGTTTCAGCAAATACCAAAGAGCCCACAGGCTGTAACTCCTCCCCTCAGGGGTGTCCGTGTGTCTCTTGCCTATCAGACCTAGACAAGGAAGCTCACCTTTGTTAGACGAGGATGTTGATGATAACACTTGTATAACAAATGAACGTTCATCTTTGCTAGTCTTTATGATGTGAATGAAAAAAAATAAAGATGATACTTTTCTGTATTATTGAAGATCTTACCTGTCCCCACAAAAGAAGGTTACAGTATATCATATTCCACTGAGGCGTGGCGTACTCTTTTGTGGGAACTGACCTCAAACTTTTAATTTAGGACAACATGTCCTAACGTTGATTCAGAGTACTGTCAGCAAATGTATTGCACAATCGAATGCATTATCTGAAATGATCTGCATCCACATTTTTCTTTTCTTATTTAGTAACGCTTTTTGTTAAAACTTATTTGTTAAGGTTAAAATATTGATATACAGGTCAGCCAATATAAAAGTGCTCACAACAAAACTCCTCTCTCTCTACCTCAACCAGCCAATTTAAAAGACCATTTCTGACCATTAGAAAAACCTCCAAATACGATCAGCACATCTGCAATGTTTGCTTCTAACTGAAGGTATCAATGTATATCATCACATAATACTAACAACAATGGCGATCTCAGTGATTACTGATTGTTTTGTTCAACATTAACATCACCAAATAATACTAATTGCCTTCAACCTAAATGTGACCGCAGATAATGATTTAATAAAACATTCTGAATATTTTCAAATCAGCATATTTTATGCCAAGTTAACACTGGAAATGATCACAGAGGACCAGGAAGAAGGACAGTGTCACAGTCTGGGCTACAGTCTTTGTGAAGGTTGTGGTGTGGACCCTAAAGCAGACAACGTAGAAGTGGGACTGAAGTTAACAAAAAGCGAGTCTTTATTGAAGCATAAACATAAATGAGGAAACCAACAAGAGTGCTAAACTGGGAAGAACTAAATACTTGAAACCTGGAAAACTTAGAAATACAGGAGGACTCTACACATTGCAGGTTAACAGACAACCAGACAGACAAACACAGGAAAACTCACACAATATATAGATATGAGGGTGGCGAGGGAAGTGGAAACACACGTGGAACACAACTGGGACAAATACACATAATGACACAGGAGGAAGCAACGTCGAACACAGTCAACACAGGACGCGAGGCTGTCAAAATAAAACAGGAAACAAACTAAGACGCAGATTAGACACACGGCTCGTTACTGGGACCAGGGGAGAAACAGATCTGGGAACACAGAAACGGGAGATAAAACACAGAGACATGACTGGGACAGGGGAATGAAGGAGTGAGAGACACGGAGGGGAGTGAGAGGACAAAAAGGGCTGGTGAGGACATTCATTAACGCATATGACGGACTGGGAGACATGGAATGAAACACAAGGAGGGAACATGTAAAAAGAAAAGAGAGACAAAATGCAAAGGCATGACTGGGACCTGGGGGATGAGGAAGTGAGAGACACAGAGAGGGGGAGACATAAACACAGATGGCACAACAGAAACATACCGGTGACACATTTTAGAGCTACAGAAGAATTCAATTTCACACTCAGAGACCATCCAACATAAGGTATATGTTCACAAACTCTCAGCACTTCAGGCAGTTGGAGATCATCTCATCTCTCACTGCTGTTAATGTGATGATAATTTTGGACTTGAACTGTTCATTTTGCAGGGTGGAATGATTGTAAAGGATAAATATATTTTTTGGTCAGCTCCCTCTCAATCATGATGATGTAAAACTGGCTTCATTGTGGACAATGATGTGCTGGTGTTCCAGTGTTTCCAGTTCAGGGCCTGAGTTGTTCCAGAACATCTGAACCAAATACCTCTCATCTAAGGGTGCCAGTTTGCATCGTCTTCCAGGCCTTGACAAAGTGGTGACACATCTGAATAACTTGTACTTAACAAAAATTATTTGAAGTAATGATCTTGGAATTTGCAGTTGTTTAAAAATGGCTCCAAGAGAGATCTTCCAAACTAAATCTACAATCCTCCTTCGATCGACACTGAATTCAATGGGGGTTCTGAGCAATTGGTCAATTCACTGAGTGCTATCTCAGAAATCATTTTATGCTGGCAAAAAGAAACTAACAGTTGTAGTAAACCATGATTACTTATTAAAACTTAACAGGTCTTGGCCTTGTCAAGTTAAAAGACACTGTTTAACTTTCAGAGCCACAATTAAAATGGAGTGTATGTATATATTTCAACCTGTATGGATACTTGTGACCCTGTGTAGTTTAAAGAAAATCCAAAATAAATTCAAATGAGCACCAAATTCTTGCTTTTAAAGTCAATAAAGATGGGCGGCTTGGATATTTTTGAAAAAGTTCAAAGAAATCATTAAAAACCTAAGATTGCCATGAAATTCTTGCCCATGATAAGTGCAAACTTATCATGGGCATGCAAACTTCTGATCACAACTGCATATTATAAACAATTAACTAAGTTTCTCTCCTAATATTTAATTTGAACATTTATGCCCCACCTTTGCTACCTCAGTAGCCTACCAGGAAAGCTCGCCCCAGCTTCACCTACTTTGGGAACAACAGTTCAGGAATGCTGTTTGGACACTTCTTTTTCCATGATTACCTCCAGAACAACAATGAAATTCAGTACTTTAAAGCAACAAAAACTGAGCACAGTCTGGCACCAGTGTGCTACGGCAGTGACAGGAAAAGAAGCACAAAGCTGCCTGATAGAAACTAGATGCGAGAAGGCACTGTTTCTGTAGCACCTACAGGCCAGCAGCAATGGGCATTAGTGCTGTCAGATGAGCACAATAAGGAAAAGGACAAAAGTTGATTTGAACTGAAGACGAGTTTTGTCCTGAAAAACAATATGACCTGACACAGATTAGATGAGTCTCCTTTTCCATGTTAGTGTGTATCCTTCTAGGGAAGAAATTAAAATAATAGAAGGAATACCAGGGTGTTCAGTAACATATAGCATTGTGAAAAGATAAAGTTTACATTTATTGCTCCATCTCATAAGTGACATTGTACTGCATCATTAATGTTGGCTTCACTAAGGGATCATACCATGCCTCACAGTATTATATTATTTATAATATATTTATCCATTAAAATATTTACTGATTTTTTTTTTTTCAGTTTTTTTAATTGACTGGTAAGATTCGAAGGTTTTACTCTGAGATTGAAGTGATCTCACCTTTTTCTGTTTAAAACAAAACAAAAATAAGCTTATCAGGTATCCTATGAACTGGCAGATGAATGATGGATGAACTCGTGGTGTTTCCTTCCACCTAGTGGTTGCATGTGATGCAGTTTCCTTTGTAGCTTAGCCTTAGCCAAATGTGCAGACAGCCTCCTGGCCTTGCGGGCAGTGGTTCACTTTATGTTGTGAACCATCGTCTATCTTCTCCCTGAAAATCCAACAGGAACTTTCCCTAAAGCTTCCCTAAAGGCCCGTGGCATGAGGGCCCCTGCTCCCCGGAAGGGGCCTGACTGAGCCACGGGTGCCAGGCCCCGCCAAGCAGCTACTGGGAGTGAGCAGGTACATACCCGGGGTCCCAGCCCCGGACACAAAGAACCCCCAACGCACCAACATCCAAGAGCATCAGCCCCCCAAAAAATGTTAAAAAATTTACGTTTTGACTTTCTTCCTTCCTCGATAGCATCCGATGACAAAGCATTTTTGACACAAAGGTATTTGGCGTATGATTTACTGCAGGAGGGCGGTAGCCCAGATGGTACGAAAAGAGTGGTAGCATACGGAAAAGGCGGCGGGTCATTGGAGTTTGTTGTTTACTACAGACGCTTATAGGAGACCGGCGTCTATTTGTCGTGACATGTTTTCAAACCCGGCATTTATTAGAAATGGGCATCAATAAGAGACAGGCACTATTAGAAGATATACGGTAAACACTTTCGATTACATTCAATGATTTTTCTTCAACCACAATTCATCATATTTTAATCAGAAGTCTTTTAGAGCAATTCATTTATGGCTGATTGATGAGCCACAGCTGAACCTACCATCCCTGTATAGCCAGGCATGTTTGGTGGTTGGCTGGTTCAGTTGTACTTGCTGACTTAAACCTTTGCATGGTGAGTTTACTCTTCTTCCTTATGGATGAAGGCTTCAAGTCTCAAAGTGGTGCACAACACGGCTTAAAAACCGCTTTGTTCCAGCACCACCCAAATAAACAAATCCATAGCTTTGATGCTGTGTTGCTTCTCTGATATTATTTATTCATGTATTTATTTATTTATGTATTTATTTATTTATTCAGTATTCTGCATTATCTTTATCTGTTGTCTGTTAATAATGAAGTGCATTCTTAGGGGATTTCTAACGAGCTTCTTTGCATGTCATCCAGTTACATGTGTCGACAATGACAGAGCTCAGGGTGGAGTTGTCTGGCATGAGAAGTGTGTAATGTGAAAAGTGTTACCGTGTTATGAGGGAACGCTCAAGCGAGCGTGGAGTGTCAGCCATATTAAATCCAGCCATCTAAAATGCCTGTGTTAGGGCTGTGTGTGTATCAGAGAAGGTATTGCTCATGTTGCTGAGACGCAGTTTGTTTATACACTCAGATTCTGGGTACTCGTCTTCCTCATAACAACAACAAGGAAGGGTTAGGTTAAGAGAGCTAGCTGTCATAATGAAAGGTAGCCTGCAGGCAGCGAATCAAAGTCAATTTAATGTCTTCTAAAGTCTTGTAAACAGGGCTGTCTGTGCACTTGTGTTAACCCATTCAGGTAGGCTGGCATGTAAATGCATGCCCATGTTAAGTGTCAATATGACACCAGCAAAAAATGATCAGGCTGGCTGAACCAGCATGTTTAATTACTCAGTTTTACCACAAACATAGGGGTAAATGGGAGGGTGGGTGATTGCAGTGGTTTGAGGAGGGTGGTATGAGGTAGTAGGGTGGGGTTCCAAATATTAAACACACAAGTATAAGAACGACAGCTCTATTTATTTATTTGCTTTGGGGGGACTTTAACATATGCGTAACATATACCCAGTGTCAGTTGTTGCTGGTTTGAGCTATGTGAGCAATTATTTACATATCTGGATTGCCAGTGTCTGAAAGCACGCGCGCATGTGTGTTTGCCCACCCACATGAAACAAACCCCCCCCCCCCCCTTCCCCCTGCTTCAGTGCTATGAATTATTCATGTTTCAACCGGCTGCCTCTCCAGTAAGCCTGCTTTTATAAATGATAGCCCAGACCGTGGATGCACTTTAGCCATGTGATGGCCACGTTTGGAGTTTTCAAAGTTCTGCACCAGAGTTTAGGCTTTGTTATTTTGATTCATTGGTTTTAATATTTTCAGGCATTATAATTTAGGAACAATGTTGCAGCTGGTGAAACAAGCTACGAGCGATTCACAGCTGTGCTTCTGCCATTAGCATATCCGGAAAGCACTCATTAAATTGCAAGCACTGCTGGAATTTGTTGTTTTTTTTGTCGTTGTTTTTTTTGTTTTGTTCCTAAAATCACTCATTTTTGCTTCGTAGCGTCTACTTAACAGTTATTTTTCTATCAGTTGAACCAGTTACAGACAGCAAGAAAGAAGTCTGAATGCACGTTTGTCTGTTTTTCAGAGTGCTCTTCAGAGCTCCCCATGGGGTCTAATGCAAGCACTGGAACAGCAGGTGGGAGAGCTGAGGATCGACGCTGATGATGACTGTTGTGACGGAGCCCAAGGGGAAACTGCCAACAGTCGACCGAGTTCTGGTGCTTCATTTTTACTTCTGCAAAGCAGTTAAATCAAAGTGCAAATACACAGGTCCTTTTTTTTCAGTAATTTTTTTTCCTGAGTGTTGCTCAACTGAGCGAAACTTGTTCTTCTTTGCGTTTCATGTTTGAGTCTCTGCTCTTATTGTTCCTTTATGCTCCAGTTGTTTTTGATTTTAATCTGTTGCCTATTTATGAAATGCAGTCAGAAACTTTATGCATGAAGCGGCTTTTTTTTTTTTTTTTTTTTTTAAGGAGTGGGAAT
>VURO01048802.1:0-12817 GCA_015108175.1 Pelvicachromis taeniatus
TATATATATATGCTCAAAATCCAAAAGAGCAATTTAGGAGAGCTCAAGGGTGTCAAACTCAATCTCAATAACGACAAAGCTGTCAAATTAGGTTTAAGCTGTGTTTCTTCATTTTGTTATTTTTGTTATTTATTTTTGCTATTTATTTTTATTTAGCAAAAAAAATAAATAACAATAGCTGAAATAATGACTTCCAAAGCCCAAAAGTGAAATGGAAGCGCAGTGGCTGTTATGGCTGCATGACAGAATGGCATTTACAAGCAACATGTAAGCATTTATTAAAGTGTTTATGATACATTATGAATAATAAAGACATTTTTTATTGGTGTACAGTATTTATCATTCATATAAGATTTTCAAACACATTTAATGACTGCATTTTACTGAATAATCTCTCATTCTGCTTCTATGCCAGCCTCCAAACGTGAGTGCTTTAGTACACTTATAAGCACTTCTGTCTGTTTCCAGCTAAATTATAGATTTAGCTGTAAGCAGACAGAATTAATTTACAGATGAAATTCAATTATATTTATTAGGTAAATTGATAATACTTATAAAACAGGCTTTATAAAGTAATACCCATCATTTATCTCACCTGGAACATCAATTAGACAAGGTTTATAAATCTCACGGACTCTTTCCAACTTGCTCCAGTGACCCAAATCTGACACCAGACCTGATGGCCTTTTCCAAAAGGACTGCTTTCTGTAATAAAAGAATAAAACTGTGAGAAACAGGCTGAACTTGAAAGCAGCATTTGTGCAACCAGCTGTGAGATTCCGCTTTTTGTATGGAGTCTATGCCACATACGTTTCAGTGCACTTCACAGTGTTGTATTAATTCATAACTGAATTCTACTTTTAGGCCTGATCTAAGGAAGCTGGTGTTTTGTTGCCTTAAATTTTCTATCAGGAAGCAAATACCCAGAGTGACAAGTTCATGATTTGGAAAACAAAACAAAGCTGTAGCTTATTTAAAGCATCAATTAGTAATGTTCTTTGAAATCACTTAAACTACATATATGGATATCTTTATGTTCCAGTGTTTAGTTTCTCTGATTGCATTCCAGTGTGGACACTAGAAGCAAATCTGCCACTGAGGGGCACAAAATGTGTGTTGGAGTGTTTGTGCTCCACACAGCAAGTGCATCATTTTACTTTAGGTTGTTAGGAATAACACATGATGGTTAAGTTTATTTATAATCAGTAAATAATGCACTGCCTCTGCAAGAAAAGGCTATAGTCAGAAAAAATGCAAATAAAATAAAAGCCATTTTGCCCACAGTTGGCTGTTGAAGTCAGTGTTTCTTGTTTGGCTTTAGAGCTTCTCCTGTGTGGAGGTACAGTCCCTGTTTGTGTAACAGTCACTGGCCAAGTTTAGGGAAAGCCTTTTATTATAATTAATATAGTTCCTTTGTAAACCATTTATCCATCCATCTTCTTCTGCTTACGCAGTTCAGATTGGTAGGGGGGCTTGAACCTACCCCACCTATGATGAGGTAGGACCACTGGTCAGGTCTCAAACTTTTACAAGGCTAACACAGAGAGACAGACAACCATCCACACGCCCATTCACACCTATGGCCAACTTAGAATGACCACTTCTTTGCCATTTTGCTAGACTGTAGGAAGAAGCTAATGTACTCAGACTGAGCCCACGCAGGCACAGCGAGAACACGTAATCTCTACACAGAAAGCCCAACCAGCAGGCAGATTTGAAGCCAGGACATTCCTAGAGTGAGGTGAGAGTCCTAACCATCACATCTATATTGCACTCCTGAAATGTAATCTTTAAATGGAGCATAGACATTAAAGGTGGACCTCTGAGTTTAGCTGGATGTGTTTGGTATACAGATCTCAAAATGCAAAAAATGAACACTGCCCGCTTCCTTATTGTTTGAATCCTGTAGTTGCAGCAACCTTAGTGACACAATGTGACACAATGTTTGCTGATGAAGCTGCAAATCTCCAAACAAAGTGAATGTAAAGTGCAGTGGAAGAGGCCCTTTAAGCAGTCTAATGAGAGAATTAATCAATTGCATTTAGAGTTTGCATGCTTATAAAAAACCAAAGCCATAACAGATATCTCAAATGTGAATACCTGCCAGTGAGTATCTGATACAACTGTATTTTTAGGAGTACGAGGAGTATGGATGCAGTCATGTCACAAGCCTCTGGAGAACTGTTTACATTTTTTTTTAAATTTTACTGTGTTAGAGATAGTTACTCTGAAAACACCACGATATTTTCTCTATTGTGAAATGCGAAAGTAATTTCTCCTCCCCATCATCATTTTGTCAAAACTCTAACCCATATTCTGGAGAAAGGCAAAATGTTTATGTGAACAGATTTCTGGGTGTGTCAGTCAGAACTTCCCTGAAAGCCAAGATTTTGTAGAAAAATATAATAATAATTACAAGTTACATTTAGGATTAGGGCAGAGACTGATGCAGATGATAACTCAAAGTATTAAAGTGAAGCAGAAATTCATGCAGAAGACTTCCTGTACGTGGATTTAGGATTTATGGAAAATGGCCCTGCCAGTCTTCCGGATGTGTTACGCTGAATCTATTCTGTAACACTTATTTTATTTTATACAAGTCTGGATTCAAGTGGATATACTTTTATAATCATATAGACAGTTTATTCACCTACATGAAGAAAAAGTGAGTAGCTCTATTACATCCAATTAGTCTTAATCACAGGCTAACTTTAGACAGCCTGTTGTAATGAATATGTCCACTTTTATGCCACTCTCCTTTAGACAGCTGAAAACTTATGTCACCACTGTGAAACAAACTCTCATCACCTAGAAATATAACACAGAACATAGCAGATGATCATCTAAAGGATATTACAATACAGTCAAGGTTTGTGAGGCCTGGTGGGATGATTAACCCGCGTGTGCGTTTGACTGTATAATCGTCAATGACTAAACCTCCATTTGCTTTATTGTGTACCAATTTTCACAGAAATGTTCTGACTTACTTCTCCTATTTGTAGAAAACTACTACTTAATTAGCCAGCAGGTACTGTTCTATAAATTATTGTGAATTTCTTCATTTTGATGTAAATCCATGTCATAGACTTTGGCTTTCATTTGTGAGCCCCTCGGGATAAAGATTTTTGCAGTCTAGCGACAGATGTGAAATAATATTACATAAATGTAATAATTTGTTTCACTATCAGCCAGGTTAATTAGTTTGTGGAAATGGGCAACCTGTTTCTCATTGGGTAATTTGTCACACACTGACGAGGTAGCCAATCAGTGACCCTGCTGTTGGTGGGATCATTTCTCCCAGAATGCTGTGCAGCGAGTGTGTCGCAGAAAATGCGAGCGCGAGCCAATGTTTACCTCCTATTTATTCCACACAAATAAATGAAATCAGTCAATAAACCATCCAAGGGTGAATATGGCTCTCTCTATCCTGGATTATGAATGAGAGCTCATTAATTTTCTTGTGTGTGTGTGTGTGAGTGAGAGAGAGTGTGTGTTTGCATGCATTTTTAGGTGTGCATGTGCAGTTATTTTCTTTCTGCACATATGTTTATGATGTGCATAAGAAGGGCATGTCAGAGGGACATTATGCACAAATACTAAACAGCAATTAGAAATCAGAAGAGTAACACACAAATGTTCACACTTTTGTAATTATGTTTACAAAACAACAGCAGTAGATTGACATTTGAATAATTATGATATGATGATTAGAGGATCAATACAACACACATACAAACGTGTCTATTGACAACAATGAAAACAGAGGGAAAGTGCTAACCCCTGAAGCTAGAAATCAGCCTATCAGTAACAATAAAGTTAAGAAATAATTTTTATGTTCCTGTTTTTAATACTTCTTGAAATCTTTGTAAAAGCCACTCTGCCTAGTCATGAAACAGTGTAATACTAGCTGACCTTAAATCTGCAACATATCATAACAACATAATATCAGGTAGAAAATAAAATGAGTTACAAATATTAAACTGCTCAAAAGTTTGTTTTTTTAAGCTACCTAACTATACTAAGCTCATCTAAGTTAAACAGTATGCATGAGAGGGGTATCCATAATACAAACAGATCCTAATGAGGTCAGAAAAACATATCCATTATTGGCCTAACTGAAGAAAAGCAGGTTCAGCTTCTCTCTCTTTAGGCCAGCAATCTTATTAACAATAAGATGAAATTAGTCTGCTATCAGTCTGATGTCAGTTTGCTACTGAATGGGGTCAAGTCCTTCAATGCAAAGAGACCTGTCACAGATGAGTTGCACTCATCACTGTAGACTGACTCTGTTAGGAATCTGTCTGCATTTATTAATTAGATGGTAATTATTTACAAACCTTCACCAGTATATTTGAGAGTGATTGCAATCAGTCTGAGTCCCACTGCTAGAGTCTGGAGACTGGTTACCTTGCACCAGGCGATTTATGAAATCATCCAGAAACAAGCTGTTTTTACTATATTGTGACACTGACTCTTCTTCCCCCTTTATAACAGTTGTATGGCGGTTGACCTCATTCGGCTAATTGCATTCACTGAAGTGGACTACTCTTGCAGTGTTTTTTTGGGCATTTGGAATGGAATCAGGGGCAGCATGGTGGCACGGTGGAACAGTGGTTAGCACTGTTGCCTCACAGCAAGAAGGTTCTGTCAATTCCACCATCAGGCTGAGGGGATCAGTTTGCATTTTCTCCCATTGTTTGCGTGGGTTCTCCCCGGGTACTCCGGCTTCCTCCCACAGTCCAAAAACATGTAATTTGTGGGGATAGGTTAATTGCCCATAGGTGTGACTGTGAGTGTGAATGGTTGTCTGTCTATGTGTGTTAACCCTGCGACAGACTGGCGACCTGTCCAGGGTGTACCCCGCCTCTTGCCCCAAAACAGCTGGGACCCCCCGCGACCCTGAAAAGGACAAGCGGAAGCGAATGGATGGAATGAAATCAAGACACTACAGCACTTCACCCAAATATGGTCACATCTATATATCAAACTTTATTTAATATGAGCATTGGAAACCATAATAGGTCCTCTTTGAAGTTTACATTGCTCAGTTATAGTCTAATATATATATCAAGCTGACACCATCTTCCTTTAAAACCAATTGACCAATACTTAAAAAG
The DNA here is from genome assembly GCA_015108175.1 of Pelvicachromis taeniatus. Lineage (NCBI taxonomy): Eukaryota > Metazoa > Chordata > Actinopteri > Cichliformes > Cichlidae > Pelvicachromis > Pelvicachromis taeniatus. The sequence goes on from VURO01048802.1 coordinate 5,118, forward strand.
CAGTGTAAAAATGTATATTGCAATATATCTCTTAAAACAAGCTACAGAGAAAAAAACAATTAATCTGAAGTCACGCCACATGTCCCAAAAATCTTATCCTCTTGGTTTTAAGGGGTATGGATACATTGGTAGCTTCAGATCCATTCTATGAATCCAAATTCATGGGAGCTTTAATGTTATTTGACAGGCAGAGTCTCGTAGTGTCTTGGTGATTGTTATTCCAGATGGTGGCGAGAAAATTCCATTTGAAGGTTTTATTAATTTTCGTTAAAATGGGGAGGTTCGCTGATGCTGTCTTTGCTCACTCGCTGACGAGGCTGACTGACATCTCGCTGCTCCCTCCATTTGTCTTTGTTTGAAAAGGTCTTAATTGTATTACATGCAAATGAAGAGATTTGATTTTTGTCCATTATCTATTCATAAGAGAAAATGAACAGAACATTAGCGGGTCACTAAATGAGGGAGGGAGGGAAAGGAGGAGGAGGAGGGATGAGAGACTGAGACAGTGATGATCAGTTAGGCAGAGAGGAAGATAATACAGAATAAAGGAGAACTGGCAGCTTTATATTGTAATAGTGTAATATCTCCCAAGTTTTGGTGCTGTGTAAAAATAATCTTTCCACTCTCATGTGTTATCTGTACGTATGTAATACTGTAGGTCAAGGCTGATAATTAACCCATGATGACTGAAACACAGCAATTACAGTCATGCTCATGTGACAAATCACAATGACAGACGCTCAAATGCATTCCTCCTTCCTGGTCAGCGTCAGACCACCATTACCTGCAATATAGATTCAAATCAAGTGCACATCCTGTTTCTGTTTAAAGTAGGCACAAGTGGCACTTATGAATTTAAAGGATAACAAAGAAAGGACAATTCTAATTTCAAGAGAAAGCTCAAGATACTGCTGACAGTCAGGTCTGGGGGTTTTTAATCATGTCATCACAAACAAAATAGACACAGACGTCTCAAACAGTTCCAAAGATTGCTCATAATATGAAAAAGAGGAATGTTAATGGTTACAAATCATTAAGTGTTTCTTTTTTCACTGTGATTAGCTTATTTAATAAACCCAAACCTGTTAACAACCCTTTACCAGAGCGCTATTTTACTAACTTTCTTGCTATCAGCCTGATCACGTCTTACACAAAGGCCTAAACCCTGCTATACTTACACATCCAATGCATCTACAAGACAGGAGGGGTACTCTGGGGTCATCCAGAGGTATAATTCATAATAATTCCAAAATAATTCCAAAGACCAGTTGAGCATTCAGAGGTATGCAACACCATCAATCACTGGGTGACCATTTTTGATCACAAGACAGTTGCACAACCTGTCTCCAAACAATTTGAGTCCAACTTATTACTCTCAAACAGATTTTCGAACATTTGTAAATAAATGCCATTGAGTTGATAAATGCAGAAAAATTGGGCATCGTCAGTTCATGGATGACGATGCCCACTCGACTCAACTGGTTGCCATTTGGTTATATTTGTTTATAAATGTAACCAGGACGGATGTCAATTTGCAGTTAAATTTATGAAGGAATTTCTGAATTTTTGCTTCAAATCTTTCAGCTTCTGACCTGGACTCTGAATGTAAGTAGTTACTGTGAAGTTGTGTTATATCACTGACCAATGATCGCAAAAGTCAATCATCAAATCAATCATTTCAAAGGCAACAAAATTGGATATTCACTGCACATGGTGCCAAAATATTTATCCATGTTCCGATCTCCATCCACTACTTCACCAAGTGTGTCTGCTTCATATAAGATGGAAGTAGACTAAAAGAATGGGAAGTGCCTTAAAACATGCTTATCTTCTAATAGCCAGTAAAAGGTGACTCCTCTGGTTTCAAAGAGAACTCTGTTTGTATATAAGTCTATAAGAAAAATAACATACCTTCCACCATACTCTTCTTTCTTAATTTATGATGGCAGTAAAAATCTTTCAATGACTTTATGGTTTCAGTTATTTATTTTTGATGGTATTTAGGTCATTACAGTAAAATGATAAAGGTTACCTTGGCTACCTTGCTTTCAGACAAGTGACTATCACATTAAAATTAATTGAAATAGATTTATAAAGAAACAGGAATTATTTACAAAATGAGTTTAAGTTTCATTTTATTTACTGATTTAGTTTTTGCTGTTTTATTTTAACTTGTGATATTTATTGGGATCTGCAAAGCACTGTGTAATTATGTTTTGCCATACAAATAAAGGGATATTATTATTATCATTAGCAGTGAACTTACAAAGGTGCTACCCTGTGTGTTCAGGTCTAAGTGGAGGCAGGCCCTCACTAGATAAAGCAGAACATAGTGAACGCCTGATGAAGAGGGACAGTGAAGTGTGTTGGTCAGGAATGAGCCTATCTCTCTCTACAACACCCCTCTGAACAGCAAGGGAGGGAGTGTGTTATTGAATACTGTTGTTGGCCCTTTGTTAAATTACTACTTAATTCCTTTTCCATCATCATAACCATTTGTTTTCCTTACAGGCTGGAGATAGGGGGCTGAGATCAGGCACTATAGAGGAGAAAGAGGGAGCACACAGACTTCTTTTCTTTTTCACCCTGAATCTGTTGGTCTTTAGTGCTTCAGTGGCAATCACATCAGGGCTTTCACTCCTTAGATGATTTCTACCATTGGTCATATTTGACACCCTCATCCTACTCGGCTACTGCACTCAACAAACCCTCTTTTCTGCATTTCTTCCCACTGTGCTCCTGAATCTGTTCTTTAACTTCTGTTCTCTCTATCAACCTTATTTCCTCTATTTTTCAAATATCTTGCATTGTCTACATTGTTTTTAGATTGGACAGATAGTAATATTTGTCAGTTGATCTAATGCAGTCAATCCCCAAACACTAACAAATACTACCAGTATGGCCACACACATTTATGTTCTTCTGATTTTTCTCATTCTCTGACTTTTCATCTAGCACTATTTATATTATATTGATATTCATAAAAGTGATATTCATAAAATATCTACTAATATCTAATAACTACTAAATGGATACCCCCCCCAAAAAATAAAAAAAATAAAAAAAATAAATAAACACATAAATAAAAAAAATAAAAATAAAATAAATAAATAAATAAACACATAAATAAATAAATAAAAAATAAAATAAATAAATAAATCAAGCCTCCTACACAGTGTACCAGAAATTTACTTTGGTTTGCCACAATAAACTGGATTTTGCAGAAATATCTCACAATAGACTGTATATATAAAAGATAGCAAACTAATGTGGTAAGTACAGTGGTAAGTACTGAGGACTTGTGTCTAGCATTTTGCCTGTCTACACATTTTTTTCTTTTTGAAGAAGAGGACAGTCATGTCCATATTTGGATTTGAAGGCACATGTGAAAAGTTGTGAGCTAATGCTAGTGCTGGATAGTTTCATGAGTATGCTGTAGGAGCATACAACAAATAAGCTTTAAACTCAGTTTACTGACAACAAAACACAATCATGCTAATCCTCATGTAGAGAGTCCTTTAAAATGAGATATTTTCAACAGACTTTGCAATAGTTTGTGTTTTGTATTGATTAGCAAATGTTAGCATGCTAAGAAGACGATAAAAACAAGACAGCATAAATACATAATGCATGAGTAAAGGTTGAAAAAGATTACGCTTTACACACATCAAAATCTTGCTGGGCCTGTAGACTCTCAGTAACAGGATCACGAGTCACAACTTTTCTAATAATTATATATTGATTCAAAACAGTGCTCTGCAATCTATATATTTGACCCATCCATTCAGATATCTAACAGATACTGTAGTAAAACAACATTCTCACATCTAAAACCCATTCACTCCACCTCAACCGATCCCTTGCCCTAACCCTCCTCCTTTCTCTAGCTGCCCTTGAGCTTTTCTATTACCGCATGGAAAGCACCTCGCAGCCCCTGACAAGCGCAGCGGATCGACACTAAATCAGAAATCAGTGCCAGCCACAGATCTGAGCCACCATGAAGGTCACAGGCCCTACACTGCGTGTCGTCTCAATTGGGGGAGCAGGAGCAGACTCAGCTAGGGGTGCGCGCGCGCGCTCGTGTGTTAACAGGGAATACACTCAGAGAAAGAGATTGTAAAGCTGAGGAAGAAGGTTTGGATGAAGAGAAGGTCAACATTATTGCAGAAGTCGAAGAAAAAAAAAAACTAGAGGAAGCAAGAAAACTCTGAGCAGAAAATGGTGAACTGACCCAAGAGAATGAAAAAAAAGGATTATATCATAATTTATATTTATACAAAAGGAAACAAATGATGAAAAAAAGATTTCCCTCACCAGTAGAGCTTTGAGCCTTCTCGTGATCTTGTGTTATTGTTACACACTGCCATCTAGTTGTACGAAGAGGAATGACGCTCATTTAAAGATCTGACTTAACTCCAAAATGTGTTTTAGCAATTTTGAATGTTTGAGCTTCATTGTGCTTGTGAATAATTTGATTGTACTAGGCTGTTTTCATGTATATCTGCAGAAAGTTTCAAAATACATCCAGCGTTGCCAGATTAGGCTGTTCCCCCTATACCAGTACGTTTTAATTTAATTTTTGCTGTGGATTTTTTATATGTCATATTTAAGGCTTCCCTCTGTACCATAAAGGCAACCTTGGTTTTATTGGTTATATTTAACTAAATCTGCCTATATCTCTACTGAGCTTAAAAGTGCACTGAGACCAATAGGTTTGGTGTGACCAACACAAAATAGTGATTTCACTTTTGACTCAACATGTCTTACCTTTGTAACAGGACTCATATCACCAGGCTTTGAGGTTGTTCCAAAGACTGACCTAGCTCACGACCAGATTCCAGGTTTCTGTCAGTCCCTTTTAAATCCCTACATGAGAATCTCAATTATTATTATTATTATTATTATTATTATTATTATTATTATTATTATTATTATTATTATTATTATTATTATTATTTTAATGTAACATTATGCTGAAAAATAAAGCAGCTTCAGAGTGCAAGTTCGACTTCAGTGAATCGTGTCCATGCAAAGCTTCCGTAGTGCGAGTCACATGAGCAATTTGTTGTGGTTGTGACTGAAAACCCTTTTAAACATGTAGCTGAAAAACTGCAGTATTAACGTGACTTTTCTCAGTTCTGGCGAAATTAAATTATCTCTTCAACAAACCGAAGCGTTACCCACCGAAGCCTCCTCACAGTGAAAACGACGAGAGGCTGTTTCTGTGTGACGCTGGGCACTTTTCAGACAGAGAAGCTGTAACGTTAGCTAGCTGCTTTGTTGTGCTCTGATTTTTGGGTTCGTGCTCAAAGAAGCGTCTGTATAAACTGGCTTTACTCTGTTTGACCGGCTGACGTCATGCTCCGGTGGATTCTCGGTGGTCGGGAAGCTCAGAGCTCAGCGGAGGTAAGCTGAGCCACTCTCTACACTCTAGGAGCTCCTGTTTGCATCATGTTTTGTATATTCTTTGTATGTGATGATTTTATGAGTCCACCTGTGTAACGTATGGAAATATGCTGCAATTTGTCCCCTCTACTCTTCCAAAGCCTCATGTACTGGAAAGCAGATTGCACCTCCATGTCAGGGAGCCTGTCTCAGTATGTGATATAAATATCCAAACACTCACTTTGTTAGTTACACATTGCTAGTACTGTGTTGGACATCCTTTTACCTTTGTGGGTGTCACACAGTTGCTGCCATCTTCCCTTCCATCACATCCCAATCCCATGGTAGACTGGGATTTGGTGACTGGAGACCATTTGAGCACAGGAGCTCACTGTCATGTAAAAGAGACCATCTTAAGGTGATTTGAGCTTTGTGACATGGTACGTTCTCCTGATGCAAGCAACCATCGAAAGATGTGTACACTGTGGTCATGAAATGATGGACATGGTCAGCAACAATACTCTGGTAGGATGCAATGTTGTAATGTTGATCACTTGATACTAGGGACCCAAAGTGTGCCAAAAAACTATCCCCCAGACCATTACATCACCACCAGCCAGAAATATTTATACAAGGCAGGATGGATTCATACTTTCATGTTTTCTTTCTTTTTTTTTTTTTTTACTTTTACTCCCAAACGCAAATTTTTACTCCAAATTTTAAAGCAGAAATCGAGACTTATCAGGCTGGGCAACATTTCATATCTGCTTCAAGGTTTGTCAAAGATTGAAGTGCAGGAAAAGCCCAGTAGATCAGCAGTTTCTGAAATACTTAGACCAGCATGTCCGGCACCATTCCACATTCACTTAGTTAAATCCCCTTTCTTCACCATTCAAATTTCAGCACTTTGTTTTTACCAAGTCTACCTGCTAATGAATGCACTGAACTGCTGCCATGTCAATGCTTTAATCTATATTTACTTTAACAATCAGTTAAAACAGCTGTTAACAATAATAATAAAGTGATAAAGTGTTTTTTTTTGTTTGTAATTTCAGTTAGCTAAAAGACAAATAATTTTCTGGTTACTAAACTCAATTCTCAAATTATTTTATTCTGACTGCATTTTCAAAGTAAGGTCTATATCAGAAATGTAGTACTTTAACATGGGGGTGTCAGACCATGCTTATATTTTGTTGACAGTACATAGACTGAAGTGTATGATGGTTGCTGAGTAGCCCACTTCACTTGCATTACTATGAAGTAGAACTTTAATTACTTATATTATTTATATATCGCTAGCTATTCCAAAACAATTTCGCCTATAAACATAGGCCTTGTAAGTTGTGTAAATAAAAAGAAAGGTATTTCAGGATAACAATGCGAGTGCTTCCATAAGAAATCTGTAACAAGCGCTAAATATTGAGCTCAGTCATGAGTAGTAACGATAGCAGGGAATTAATGAAACCCTCCACCCATCTTATAGTACATATGACTAAATAACTCCAACATATTATGAGCCAGTTGGGATTTGAGTATGAGAAGCAAAACAACTGACTCTACAGACAAAAACATAACAATTGAACAGCTGGTTTGAGCTTTAACAGTGCACCGTATTTGTTTGTCATATTTTTGATGTAAAGTTAGAATGCAGCTATGGCTATTATTTTATTGTGAAATGGGTAAAGTAACAAAGAAAATGAATAAAAATATAAATGCCAATTTGTATCCCTTAAAAATGTCTTTGCTTAGAAGTACTAGTTTGCTTTCCACTTCTTTCTGCCCGTACTCTTGTCTTTCCAGTCTGCTCTCAGCCTCAGGGCTGGGTGTACAGCACTGCGGCCTGTTTGTCTCACTGCTCTCCCTCTTGTGTCTGCAGAAAAGCCCTGTGCTGTGCATTGGAGAGGAACAACCCAAAAACTGCTTCACTGAACTGCAGGTGCTGAAAGGACATTTTGACATTGTTCGATTTCTGGTGCAGATTGATGACTTCAGGTAAGCCGACCGCAAACGCCCCCCCTCTCCCCTTCCCCAACTCTCCCTCTCGCCTCTCCTGCCCTCTCTTATCTCTCTTTCCCTCTATAACCCTTCTCCTCTCTACCCTTGGCTGGCCTCCATCCCGCTATGATTGACAGGAGATCCTCACCTACAACAAACTTACAGAGCATGACAGGAGCCCAATCATCACCACTATGTGATGGTGTGTGCATGGTACAGTATAACCAAAGCCTTTTAATGCTGCACACACACACACACACACACACACACACACACACACACACACACACACACACACACACACACACACACACACACAC
>VURO01048804.1:0-16207 GCA_015108175.1 Pelvicachromis taeniatus
TCTAACAGTAAAAAGTCTTTGATAAATTGTAATTGATTACCAATCTAAAATAATAAATAACTGGTGATTATAAGGTCTTATCCAAATATCAAAGTATTACAGAAACACAGTCACAGTAACTGGTGTGTCCTGGTCACTGATATTACCTGAGCATCGCCCCAGGTTAAAGGTGCAGGAACATAGACGTAACATTGGTTGTTGTACTCAGTCCAGCCACTGGGACAGGATGTGGTCTTCTTGAGAACATAGCAGTCTTACGAAGAAAAAGCAAAAAAAAAAAAAAAAAATGTGACATAAGGCTGATCAAATTCCCCCTTTACTGGAATAATTATAATTATGGTCACTAACTTGTGTTTTATTGGCACTATTGCTACTTTTTAAACAAGTTTCAATTGGAAAATGTGTCATTTTCTTCCTTTACACTTAAAAATAGACCATAGTATTTGGACAGCTTTATATAGCCGACTGACACACACAACATTCATTATGATACTAGTAACATACTTTCATACTAACCTTGAGCAGTGGTCAGAGCCATCATTGCACAGAGAAGTGCAGATGCAGTCAGCAGCTTCATGATGATATTTAGTGTCTCTGTAAGAAACACATTAATGAAAGTGACTGGCAGTTCAATAAAGAAAGGATAGAAGATCGTCAGCATATGTGCAACATACCTGTCTGTAGTTTGTCTTCTAGTCTTTTAAGTGTCAGCCTGTAGCTTCACCCCTCCAGTGTAGAGATGAGCACTTATATACACTTTCTTATGTTTACATTTCAATACCAGGAACAAATGCCCTAAAAATACTTGAGTATTTTTTGATTCCATGCTTCACTGCCTTTGTATTTATCAACCTTACATAATTCTCTCCACCCAGCTTGAATTTCATGGGTGTTTAATTTCACATATTGACTGCTGGTCAACAAAGATGTCACGGTCCTGTGTCTTTGGCCAAGTGTAAATGTGTTTGGACTTTTGATTCTGGTTTGTTTAATATGCTGTGGTTTAGATTCTTTTTTTCATTTTGGTTTATAGTTGTTAGCCCTCTTTTTATATTTGCTTTCATAGGTCTTCTTAGTTTTTATTTCTACTATGTAGGTTTCTGTTATCATGGAACCTCCCATTTCATGCCCCAAGTCAGTCTTATCCATACATTTACTCGTGTCTCTGCATTCCAAGTTACTTCTTCATTCTGGACTGAAGACTGAGAAAGTCTGAAGAAGTCACTTGGATGAGTGAGCAAACGTTTCTCCCACTGAAAACACTTTATCCAAATGAACAAATGAATCAACCTTTTGGTGCATAACATATACTTGAAACAAACACTTTGAAAACACATCAGATTTTAATAGGGGTAAATTATCAGTTGGACAACATAATGTTAGGAAATAATGGATGTCACAGTGTTTGAAGGAAATCAACCTATACAAACCCCAAAAATCAAAGTCAAAACATGATGCGGCAGTTTATTTTGAAAGGATTGTAGCTGCGGCTCTACTTGTAATCCATGGAACAGATTCATTATATAGGTGAGGGACCAGACAAAGAACAATTCAGAAAACCATCAAGGGAACATGGTTTTCTGTTCCCTTCTGTTCCCCAGATTGGGTTACTGGGGCCCACCCTGGAGCCAGGCCTGGAGAGGGTGCCCGAGGTGGAGTGTCTGGTTACCGGACATTAGTCCATGGGGTCCAGCCAGGCACAGCCCGAAAAAGAGACATGGGCCCATCTTGCTGCAGTCCAACCACCTGCAGGAGGTGCCAAAGGGGTCAGGTGCATTGTGAGGCAGGCGGCGGCCAGGAGCGGAGGTCCTAGCAGACCGATCCCTGGCAATTGGGACATGGAATGTCACCTCTCTGGTGGGCAAGAAGCCCACATCCGGCAGAACTTCAACTGCATTCCGAGGGAGACTGGGGGCATTGAGTGTGAATAGACCATGTTCAGCACCTCCATTGCCAAAGCCGCTGCACTGAGCTGAGGCCCCAAGGTGGTTGGTGCCTGTCATGGTGGTTACCCACGAACCAAATGGTGGACACCAGAGGTCAAGACTAACCACCAAGCTGAAGAAGGAGTCCTATCGGGCTTGGTTACCCTGTGGGAGGCAGCTGATAGATACCAACAGGCCAAGTGAAATGCGACGTGGGCAGTACCTGAAGCAAAAACTCTGATGTGGGAAGAGTTCAGGGAAGCCATGGAAAAAGACTTTAGGACTGCCTCAAAGAGATTCTGGCAAACCATTAGGGAAACTCAGGAATTGGTGCAGTGCTGCTGACTTCGACTGAGAAAATTGTCAGGCGGTGGAAGGAATACTTCAAGGACCTCCTTAATCCCACTGGCACGTCTTCCGTGGAGGAAGCAGAGTCAGGGGATGAAGGGGATGAGGCTGAGTCTAACCTCGGATACAGGAGGAACAATGCAGTTTTTGTCCTGGTCATGGAACACTGGATCAGCTCTTTATATAACCTCTCAAGGATACTTGAGGGTGCATGGGAGTTTGCCCAACCAGTCTACATGTGTTTTGTGGACTTGGGGTGTTCTGTGAAGGGTGCTCTGTGAGTATATGGTGCTACTGCTATGGGCCATTTGATTCTTATACACCCATTGCAAGAGCTTGGTCTGCATACCCGGCAATAAGTCGGACTCGTTCCAGGTGGGTGATGGGCTCCGCCAGGGTTACCCTCTTTCACCGATTCTGTTTGTAATTTTTATAGACAGAATTTCTAGGTGTAGCCAAGTGATGGAAGGCTTTAACTTGGATGGTCTCAGAATCTCATCTCTGCTTTTCGCGGATTATGTGGTTCTGTTGGTTTCATTGGTGATGTCCTCCAGCTTGCTTTGGAATGGTTCACAGCCAAGTGTGAAGCAGAGGGAATGAGAATCAGCACCTCCAAATCTGTAGGTTGTGGTGAAGGGAGAGCTGAGTGTAAAAGCAAAGCTCTCAATTTACCAGTCGATCTACGTCCCTACCCTCACCTATGGTCACGAGCTGTGAGTAATGACCAAAAGAACAAGATTACGGATACAAGTGGCTGAAATGGGCTTCCTCATTCCCCATACAATCTGGAGGCAGTGGTTGGGGAGAGGAAGGTATGGGCTTCTCTGTTTGAGGCGCTGCCCCCATGCCCCGGAAAAGCGTAAGAAGATGGATGATTGGATTTTATGGCCCCAACATTCTTGTATGCATGGATAATAGATTGTGCCCTGTGAAGGATGACTCACCTCCTGGACAGTGTGAAGTTTGAGGTGTCAGATGGAGTAAAAGTCAGATGGAGTGTCCCACTGGATTTAGGTCAAGCGTACATGGGGGGCAGTCAGTTGTATCAATTAACTGATCATCCAGGAATTGCCTATTTACTTTTAACACATTGTTTTTTCTTAGGAGGAAAGCAGGACCCTCTGCACCAGTGTAGGGTCTGACAATGGGTCCAAGGATTTCATCTCAATACCTAATAGCAGTCAGAGTGCTGCTGCCTAGCCTGTAGAGGTATGTGTGTCTCTCTATGGATATGCCTCCCCAGTTTAACACTGACCCACCACCAAAGCACTCATGCAATGTTACATGCAACAGTTCTCCACGGCATCTCCAGGCTCTTTCATGATGGTCACATGTGCTCAGGGTGAAGCTGCTCTCATCTGTGAAAAAGCAGTGGTGGACCTGCCAATTCTTGTACTCTATAGCAAATACTAATCAAGTCCCACAGTGTTGGGCAGTGAGCACAGGGCTAGATCAGGGGTCGGGAGCCTTTTTGGCTGAGAGAGTCATGAATGACACATATTTTACAATGTAATTGCGTGAGAGCCATACAATATGTTTAAAACTAAATACAAGTAAATGTGTGCATTTTATGGAAGACCAACACACCCCCTAAATTCTTTTTAAATCACGTTGTTATTCTGTTGCTAACCAATGATGAATAAAGTACTTCTTACCATTAATGCGACTTCTGGTGCTGCATGGCTTTGCTGATGACTTTGTAGTCTGGTTGAGACGTGTTGAAGTTAAGCTTCATGCAGGCGTTGATACTTCAATCCATAAAAACATGATCGTAGATTGGTCTTAATGTTCTTTAGATGTGAGAATGGCGTGTGTTGAAGTGCCACTTTATATTTGACCGTTTATTCAATGCAATTTTATCATTGCATATTAGAAACTGCAGAACCTGCTCTCTCCACAAAGGCGAATTCCTCTGTCCATTCCTGCTGAAAAGAACAATACTCCTCATCTTTTTTTTTTTAGCCTTCTTCGATAAAAGGGTTTCTGCAATTAGCTAGCTGACTACTTGATTAAAAGGAGGGAAGTTTACTTCCTGACCTCACAACGACCCGTGTAAACTATGCATTATCCCCAGAAAATTTGGTGTTGTCCCTGAGGACAGCTGTTATTGGCTCCAGCCACCCAGAAACATTAACATGAGCAGTAGGAAATGAATGGATATTTTTTTATTTGTTTTTTTTTTTTTTATTAAAGATTTGTCTGCGAGCCAGATGCAGTCATCAAAAGAACCACATCTTGCTTGCGAGCCATAGGTTCCCGACCCCTGACCTAAATCCTTCAGACCACCATCATGAAGTCTGTTTCTAATTGTTGGGTCAGACACAGTCACACCAATGACCTATTAGAAATCATTTTGTAAGGCTCTAGAAGGACTCAATCTGTTCAAGCTTGCATATACCAGTGTCATGGTGCTCTCTTTTCAGTGTTTTAGCTTTGCTTCCCTGGTTTCGTTTAGCCCTGATGTCTCCCAGCTGTGTTACCCTCCTGCCTCTCATTCCCTCATTATGTCCTGTGTATTTAAGCCCTGTGTTTTCCTTGATCCTTGTTGCGTCGTTAACGTCTACTCCCTTGTCCCTACCTACATTTTCCAAGGTCCTGTTCCCTCACCTCTTGCTGTGTGTTTTTCCTTGTGTTTCCCTGATGATTAGTTTCATGTTTCTGGGTTATTTTTGTATTTTTCTCCGCCTGCCTCCCTGTAGACTGTTACCTTATGTTTTGGTTTGTTTTTTGGCTTTTTTTCTCATCATCGCCAATAAAACTGCCCTTTAAGTTCCACTTCTGCATCTGTGAGTCTGCATTCTGGGTCCTTTTCCCTGCCGGCACACAGCGACATCATGACAACCAGTCCTGCTGATGGATTAAGGACCTTCTACAGCCTGCCCAACTCTACTAGAGTAATGGCAGGTCTCCTGGTATTTCCTCCATGTTCTTGAGACTGGAGAAGACTGGAAGAGACAGGAGAAACATTAAACTTTCTGGCAGTAGCACATGTTGATGTGCGATTCTGGCTCCTGAGGAGAGACTACCTGTGCAACTTTGGTAGTGACCAGGCATCACTTTGTGCAACCAGTAGTGACAATTCTAGAGATGTAATTGACTGTGTTCTTTATAAGTGTTCTTTAATTTTTTTTGAGGAGTGTATATAGTCTGTCTCACTCTGGCTAAGGCATCAAAAGGTTACTATAATTCTATTTGATTTTAAGTTCAATTGGGTTTTATTTATATAGCTCTAGTTTAAAACAGCAGTTTTCTCATGGCTCTTATGAGTTTAGCAGTCAAAACAATCTTTTCTGTATGATTATGGATTTGGGTTACATTGCTCATAATTAGAAGTATAAGTATACTGGGCAATTCAACACTTTGAAGGATTAGTCAACCATCATATAGCAGGAAGATAATAGTAAACCTATAATAAAACATTTGTAAGTTCCTACAAGAAGGTGACTGAGAGCAAATCTTTATCCTACCTGGAGACTATTTTCACCTTTATGGGCAACTAGTGGGTGGTAGACGGCAAGCTGTCATGAGAGAAATATAATTACTAAATTTGCTGTAATATGAGAATCTGTATCAGCTACAGACTCACCTCAAAAATAAAAAGAACCATTGTGCTGACATAACAGTCACACATGAAACTGAATCAGGGTGTTCCTTTAGAGAAGGGTGGATGCTCAGGCAACACCCTGATCAAATACCAGTGAAATGTAACATGGGTTTTCCCTTTATTCTCATATCATTTGTCTTTTAGTCAGTATTTTTGATAATATTTTGATATTACTTTATTTTGTTAATAATATTATTATTTGTCTTTAATAATGAATATTAATAATGCTCTCACAAATAAGTGACAGAAGTGATGGAAACAGAAACTGCTGTAGGTGACATCAGATGCCAGAGACTTGGCAGGAAAAAAAAAGTGAATGGTAGCTCAGAAATAAACAAATGTTTTATCTTCAGTTAAACCAAATTATCTTTTCCTTTATTAATCCTGTAGGGAATTAGTCCCGAAATGACTTCTCTACATTTGACCCATTCACGCAGTGAAGCAGTGGGCAATCCAGTCAATCCAGGGAGCAGTGTGTAGAGACGGGGAGCAGTGTGTAGAGACAGTACCTTGCACAAGGGTACCTGAGGGTAACTGTTCAGTGGATTTTAACCCCCGACCTTCCGATCATGAGGCGAGCACTCTACCTACTGAGCTATCTCCTCCCCGAATTGATGAAAATCTAACTATATCTAACTATATCTCCAACACCCTGGAGGACAGTGGGGAGAATTTAGAACATGAGATGAGTGACTGTCAAAATAAAACAGGAAACACACAAGCTAAGACACACGGAGAGAAACAGATATGGGAACAGAAACAGGAGACAAAAACATTGATGTGGAGTGAGGGATAAAGTGGGTGGAGGAGAGAGGGACACAAAGAGGACGAGAGACATGATGTGTTGGGGAGAACACGCGTGGGTGACAGCTATGGGAGACATGGAATGAAACACAAGGAGGGGAACATCGGAATAGAAAAAGGAGACAAGACACAGAGTGAGAGACGTAAAAACAAATGACAAGACTAAGACATACAGAGGGCGAGGACCACGAAGGGAGACAAAGATATGACTGAGGAAAGATATACAGAGGACATGACAGACAGGGAAGCGACAGCAACAAAAAGACATGCAATACAAATAATCTTAGAACATAAAACATAACTAAACTCACAACTAAACAGAATAACCTTATTAAACATCAGTATATTACAAAGAATGCACCAAATACAGAATAAAGTCATAATTGTGGGTGGAAGACCCAGCCCTCTGACTAGTTGCAATGACTATCAGTTTTCTTTAAAACTTGGGATTTTGAGTTTGCCTTCAAATTAAAAAAATCTAGTGCAGTAAGGTGAAATCTTGAGTTAGTTGTGAGTTCTGTTTCCCTGTTTAGTTCTTGTCTGTCTAGATTCCTCCCATCTCTGTCGCCCTCACTATGTTCATTATAGAGCCGTGACTTTAGGTGGCGAGTCTCTCAGGTCGCCTGTTTCCCACTCCACCCTTTTTGTGTCTCAGTGATGTCTTTGTCTCTTTTTGTGTCTCATTTTGCTCTCGTTCAGTCTCCCATGTTTGTCATGTGTGTTCTATCTAGCTGTCATGTTGCCTGTGTTTATTTCTTAGCTCTGTCCCATCACCGATTTCTATTTCCCTGACGTTATGTCAAACCCGTATGTGTTGTGTCCCATGGTCAGTGTGTTGAGTTTGCTGTTGCCTGTCTTGTCATTATGTTCATTTGTCCCAGCAGTGTTGCCTGTCTGTTTCATTTTTCCTCGCCTACCACGTGTTTATTTATGTGTTAACCCTCTGCAGTCCAATGCAATATGCACTGTCAACACAAATCGAAACGGTATCGCATCGCTGTTCCGTCCCGCTGCCACGCCCCCTTTTATCACCGATGTCATTTTGACGCGCCGGCGCGGCCGTAGACCGCAGATGTAAGATGTCATTCATTCTTTGTCACATCGTCTGTTTTCCATGTCCCAAACTCCAGGTACTCATGTTCCATGTGTTCAGGTTCTATGTTCTTGTTCAGGGTTTTTCATGTTTTTAGTTTCCCAGTTTAGATTTTGTTTAATGTCATATTGATTTGCCTCGACCTTTGTTTTGTATCTTTCCACCAGCCACAATAAATGGCTCACCCACGGTGCGGAGTCTCTGAATCAGCAGAAAGATGCTAGCGCAAACCTCACATATAGATTTGGTTTCTAAGAATCACATTTGGGTCCTCTCTCTCCACACGGTCTGCCAGCACAGACCCTGACAGTGGCAGAGTAGATTTATTAATTTTGCATTCATGTTCAGCAGGTTTTAAATGAAATGAAGTTCATTTTAATTTGTTATCTGGTGAACAGCAGGAGGAAAACAAACCATGGATAATAAAAGACACATAGAGCGGACATGAATCTGTGAAAAAGACACGCCACGCACGCTGTGGTTTGGGTGTGACAACCCAGTTTTAATATGAGATGCAACGGATCTCTGTGGTTTTGGCAGCTTCCCTGCCCAGGACACAGCCACTCCTGTCGTGTCACCTCCCCCTCTTTTCTGGCTGCTTTATGTGATGTTTTCTTTACTAGCCGTATAACTTTAGAATCATTAAGGCCTTTAAAGTAATATGGACAAATCAAGATGTCTTTAGTGTTAAACATGTCCTCACTATAATGACTCAAATTGGTTCTGAGAATACAAAAGCAATCACTGAGCAGTCAGGTGATGTTTTAGTTAAATTATGTTTAAATGTAAATACACTAAATATGCTAAATAAAAAAAAACCTTACTTTAGGGTCTGACAGAAGAGGAGGCAATTTGCCTTTTGTAACTGACCATAAAATACATGGAAAATTCTGTGTGAAAGTTAAAGCAAAGAGGTCAACACCTCAAACTCATTGCTGTACATTTTAAACCATTTCTGAACCATTTTTGCTTCGTGGCAGGGCACGCTAACCTGCTGAAAGAAGCCTTCTTCCCATAGTGCTTTGTCTTGCTTAACTGGGGAACATGAGTTGTGCATCCCAGTTAAGCACTCTATAACACCCAGTTTACACTCAATTAAAAAATTGTCAGATCATCTCTGCCAGTGCTAAACTATCTATCTATCTATCTATCTATCTATCTATCTATCTATCTATCTATCTATCTATCTATCTATCTATCTATCTATCTATCTATCTATCTATCTATCTATCTATCTATCTATATAAAGATATATAAAGGCCTGCAGTCTTTTGCATATCTACATGTTATATGGTGACACACACACACCAGAGCAACTTAAAAAACTCAACCTTTTTTTTTTTTTTTTTACTTCTTATATAATATAATTAGGAATACGTATCTGTTAGAAGGGTTTCTCAGAAAGGAAGACCTGCTGCTCTCTCAGTCGCCACAAGAAACACAGGAAGAGGAAGTTCCTATGAACAATAGATTTTCTTTCAGTGTGACACTCACGCAGTCAGCAGCAAGACAACATGGAGATCAGAGCTCACAGCATCAGACTGTGTGAGTATTGAGTTTTTCTGTTTACAACAAAATATTCAGCCAGTCGTTCAGAAAACATGTACACTCAAGAAATGAGAGAAATATGAAAGAAATAAAAATCTTAAGAGGAAAAATTAAAAATATGACATGTGAGCATGTTTGTTGGTGTTTTTTAGTGATGAATATGCTGCTGCTGTTGGTGACAACAATCGAATTTGGTGATTTTCAAAGAGATGGTGAGTATAGTTAAATGTTCGTAGTGATGCATTCATAGCAAAAATATAGTATAGCCTCATATCTAAGAAAGAAAAGTCTCATACTCGCATATGATGTTTACAAACTGTCAAATGTTGAAATTGAGAAAAATTACCATTGTGAGAAATGTCTGGGAAGTGAGGAGACCAGTTACTGGACTTTAACAGAAGATATTTCACATTCTTATGTGATATGTATCTTCTTTGGTATATTTTCCAGTTCTTGATGGGCCAAATGTTTTCAATTGGTGAAAGATTTAAAGAAAATGGTCAATTCGCCGCCTAAAATCTTTAATTATGAAGCCATGTTGTTGCAGAAGATGTGTGTAGTCTTTGTTATCCAAAAATGCAAGGCCCTCCCTGCAAAAGTCATTTTTCTATGAGCAAGCTGCCAGTTTGTAGACACTAATGTAGCCCCATACCGTCACAGAAGCTTTTAAACTGAGTGCGGACACCACCTGGTTGTTTTCTCTTTTCTTTAGCTTAAAGTAGGGTGACCAACCAGCCTCTTTTTTTTGACTTGTAAAAGCCTCTTTCACATTTTTTCTTAATTTCACCATTCTATAACCGCAAGAAGCCACCATTTAAATATGTTAGAGTTTTCTTTAAGCAAACAGTTTTATTACAGTTCTTCATGACCGGGCCATGACTTGGAAATCACAGACTAGTTTTATACTTCACCTAAGTCAATTTTAAATCAGCTTCGGTTGATAAAAGATTGACGTGTTTCCCAATCATATGGCATCTTCTTTACATGACAGAGCTTTAACTTGCTTGCTGGATGGTGAACTGTGTTCACAGACAGCGATTTCACTAAGAGTTCATGCTTCACAGGGATCCAGTATCAATATTTCACCTTGTCCTGTGGACACAGACATTTCTCTCGATTGTCTGAATTTTTTAGATTACATGATGTACTGCAGATGACGACATACTCATTCTTCATAATTTTATACTAACATTATTAATTTGTTCCACAATATGTGTGAAGTTTTTTTTGTAGTAGATTGGTGAATCTACTACAAATTATCTGTACTTCTGAGAAACGTTGGCGCTCTAAAAGGTTCTTTTCTAAATACCCATCATGTTACTGACCGGTTGCCAGTTAACCTAATTAAATCCAAAATGTTCCTCCCGCTATATATTTTAGTGCTTTTTTTAGCAGCTTTTCAGAACTTGTTTGATAATATTACTGTTGTCAAATTTAAAAACATTTAATATTTTTTCATCATCATCTTGAATTTGTCCTTTGATTTTTGTCTCAGATTCAGCTTTTCCTCAGGTTTCTCCAAATAGACAGCAGTTCTTCGAATTAGAGTCCATTTCTATCAGCTGTGAAGGACTGAACGGACTGACTGGATGGAGAGTGATGAAAAAGACAAAAGGAAATGCTAGACCATGTGCGTCTACCTGGCTTACATCTACTGGACCTTGCAGTATTGTTAATGCGTATCCATCAAGTGACAGTGGAGAATACTGGTGTGAAATGGGAGGAATACAAAGAAGCAACACTGTCAACATCACTGTAACTGGTATGCAAAGAGGGCATTGCACCTTCTCATTTAAACTTTACAGACTTTGTAGGTCAATATGTTTCGATATAGCACATTTAGCCAAGTACGTAATATAATATTTAACTATTTTTTTTTCCTGATAGAAAAACAACTTCACCATTATAAACACAACATAAAACACAAATGTATGTGTAGTATAGGGAAAATGATAAATGATCTACTGTCTGTAGTAGGTAAAACTTTTACATGTTAACAAATCATGTGCCATTTAGGTGGTCCTGTGATCCTGGACAGTCCTGTGAATCCTCTAATGGAGGGAGATAACATGACATTACAGTGTAGAAAAAAGGACACACGTTCCAACTTCACTGCTGATTTCTATAAAAGTGGCATCTCCATTGGCCAAAGCCCAACAGGAAACATGATGAACCCCACTGTTTCCAAATCTGATGAAGGAGTCTACAAGTGTAGCATCTCTGATACTGGAGAATCAGCAGAGAGCTGGCTCGTTGTTAGAAGTCGGGGAACGTTTGCTCAAACTGAAGAGAGTTACTTTAACCTGGAGCTCTGCGTTGGTGTCGGTGTTTCTCTGATGGTTCTGCTGCTGCTACTGGCAGCTCTCCTTTATTGGCTGAAATATCAACAAAACATCCGAGGCCACACTGAAGAAATGCCACTGACACAAAGTAAGCTTAAGCAGTTTTGACTTTTGAAGTTATCGTTTGTACTTATGTGTATAGTCTTGTATTGGCTCTATGTTTCAATGTCCGCAGAGGCCAGTGAGGCGGAGTCAAACCAGGCGACATATGCTGTTATCACAAAACCAAGAATGATGAAAGGTAATTTACCCATCACTGACAAATAAAAGAGATCTAACACCCTTAACTGCTTTAAAACGTTATAATAAGAAAAAGCTTTTTCACTTTGGAGAACAATAAACGTGAGCCAAACATCTGATATTATTATTGAACAGGGCTAAGGTCACGAGTTAGGTTAAGAGGTACTCAAAGAGTTGACCAGGTTAGAAAAGAAAAGAAACCACTGACTTTTGTAATATGATATTTATGGAACCTTGAACGTTACTCTTTAATCAGTGTGTGGGTGTGATGCTGATCACACATTAAACTTTTTTAACATCTTAGACAAAAACCACATGAGAAACCCACAGACAGAAACAAATACACGAGTACCCACAGCTCAGTGTCTAAAGGTTGTTTGCAGGTCATAAAAAAAAACACCTCTAAAATACTCAAATGTGCACACTGGATTTATTTGTAACGACAGAAGCGTTGACGTGTGAGGGTTTCATTGTGGGCCAGCCACATTGCTTACTTTTTTGTAGACACTATTCTTATACTTTTATTATATACTATTACTATACTATGTACTATTCTTATATACTATTATCTGGCATCTTATTTTTTCCAACAACTTTGTTCTTCTAAGTGCACTGAAATATATTAGGGCAGAACAGTTTTTAAATTATTGGTTTCTTCAAATATATGCCAAATCACGTATTTGTGAATGACTTTAATGATGAAGTGTAATTATTGACCTGGAGAAGGTCGTATATTTAAAAATGTGGCGTTGTATTTACAATCGTGTACTGCTGCAGCATACTCAATTTAGAATGTGGATTGATAATGATGATGTTTCACATTTGATTTAAATGCATTTAAATTGTCTCCATAATAGAATCAGGAGCAGCCAGCTGGTCAGCGTGTTCTCTGGAGCTACCAGCCCACTGTTAGCAGAAGAGGATGTGGCTTGCTTTGTTTCTACAGTCTAAAGACACAAATGAGGAAAATACTTGTATCCAGTGGCGCTTTTTAATGCCACCTGGATTCTGCTATGAAAAGAAAAGTAGAAAGAAATCTTATTATAACATTTTAAAAGTGTCATATAATGCTTGGGATTTAATTTTAATGAGATACTAATTTCTGTATTAAAAATACCCTCCATCCTTGAGGCAATGGATTGCTGAGTTATGTAAAATGATATAAAATATACTTTTATTCATTAATATAGTGACTACTAAATGCTTATTATTATATCAGGGCTTCCACAATTAACATGGTTTTGAGATTTAAGGGGTGATTAGGGTTTTTCTACTTTTGTCGTTTTGATTATCATCATCTCTTGTCACTCGTCTTTTTTCGTCCCTCTTCATCTGCGATTGGTTTCAGCTGTCCTCCCACCTGATGCCTGTTCTCTTGTTATCCTGTGTCTATATGTTAGCTCAGTCCTCCATCATGCTTTGTCATGTTCCCCCCTGTAGCTGTGCTCCTCCCAAGTTTGTGTTAGAAATTTGCAGTTTTTGTTTTTGATCTGCATTATTTTGTCCCGCCTGCCACTGTTGTTGCCACTAATAACAATACTAACATTAAAATGTCATTTTAAAATATTACATTAACACACAGTTGTTGTTCCAATGAGAAAATAACTAATTGAAAATAAAATCATCAGGATATGTTTTAGTCTACACAATGTGCTCTCACATGTCACACTGAAAATGTCTTACTATAATTATTATATGAAGCAAAATCCAATCAGTTAAGTTGTTGTACAATATGCACTTTTTGTTTTTTGCACATTGTGACTTTTTATTTGTAGTTTAAATTTTCTGGATCAACTTCAAGTAAAGCTTTTAACATTTCTGTGACCTGCTTTGTCGTTCTTCTTCAATTACATCGTCATATAACATAAGTAACAATGTGTTGTCACTCAGGTGTACAACTACCAGATTAAAACATTTGGAGAGGTTATAAAGTGATTATTTAGTGTAACTAAACATTTTCATATCATTCATTTTATGAGGAAATATAAAGTGTTGTTTCAGCCTACCTGTTTCATACAGTCACCTCATTTTAAACATTTATATATTTTGAAATGACAGTGTCATTTGTATGTAAGAATTAAAGCTATGTCTAAAATCAATCATCATTGATTAGTAACGTTTACTGGTTTAGTAGTGGACGCTTGTTATCAATAAAGAAGTTGAATGGTATAAGAACTTGTGTTATTTCACTTCTATTGCCAAACAAAAGAAGAAGAATCAATAAAACGCTGGCTTCCAGTAACATAGTAATTGGAGCCATGGTTCTAGATTTCAATATGAAGATGCAGCCTCAAAATACAAAACAAGAAAGCAAAAACCAGCAAAGAATTTATTTTCTTTGTTTTTATGTTTGTTTTTAATGCTTATTATTAACATTGTTGTTAAGAATTTATTCTTTTGACAAGACTAACATCATCTATTGTATAAAGAATTCCTCTTTCTCTTCTAACTGCCATCCAGTCTGCAGGGTACAACCCTATCCACATACTCTTCCTTCTAGATTATCCCTACTCTGATTCTCTTCCTATATCCACCATTGTAAAACCGCTTGAACCACCTCCAAAGTACAGTGAGGTAAATGTGGTTATGATTGGTACTATATGCTATCGCGGCAGGATATCTGACGACCAGTAGGTGTTGATTGTCTGGATTTTCAATATTAGCAGACTCTATAATTTATGAGTTTTATTCAAAGTGAATGTCATCACACAACACAATATTTAGGAACGACTGCACAAACACAATTATTTTGAACTACAATAATATACAATATATCAGTTTGCATTCAAATGATATATATTTCCATTGATTTACTTGATTTATTTATTTTATGTGGAATACAATCTAACAATCTTCACCAAAGCTGCACTACTGAGTCCTGATTTATGTGTTTTACTTTGGAGGAACACACTCAATAATAAATAAACTCAATTACAATAATTGAATAATTTTGCTTAGATCCAGTCTAGTTATCGTTTAATGTATGTAATTATTTTTAATTAACATTTTTTCTTTTTTTTTCTTTTTTTTTTACTTGATGTTGAAACAGCTGCAGGACACTTTTCCTGCTCTGTGTAGAAATAGAAGCGGTAAAATCAGACTGATGGGCAGAGTGAACCAGTTTACAGTCAAAAAAAGGATACAACTATCTATAACACTTAGCAGGTTTGAGTTATACAGACCAACTGTAACAAGCATTCCTACAAAAGACACCAACAGGACTATCATTATTGCTGTGATGGTGTAGAAAGCTTTCTGTTTGGAATGATCAATCTTCTCCCTGTTTGCTCCCACTTCCCCTGGACCTGGACGAATCAGAACACAGAGAACAGAGAGGCTACAAAAAGAGACGATAATTAACGATGCCGCCATCATACAGAAATATAGAACATAGGGAACATCAGGGTAATACAGAGCTGTTACTCCAAGCCAACCAAAGCACATCAACCACACACAGCCAATGCAGATGTTTCTGATCCTGACTCCACCCGACTGTCTCAGCCCCATATAGGTGATGGGGTGAACAACAGCCAGGTACCGCTCCACACATGTCACAGTGTTAAAGAATATCTCTGCAGGGTAGACAAAAAGAACTGTATACATCCCTACTACAATCGTCATTGGGTAATTAGTGTATGTGCCACATAAGGTTACAAAAGCCCCTAACACAAATATGAGTTCAACAACAGTCACATTATAGGTGAAAATGTCAGAGTGACTTGCTGTTGCCAAAGACTGCCGCTGCCATCGTTGGTAACCCACACAGAGGATGAAGATGGAGAGCGAGAGGATAACAAACGTCTTGGTGATGAGAAAGGAAGTGGTTATCCAAATCCCAGTGTTTAAAGTAAAGCAGTTAAAGCAGCACAAAGATGAGTTATCTGACATGCTGTTTTGGGCTGTTGTGGAGAAAAGGAAGTGAAAAAAAAAAAGGTTAGGGAAAGATGTTTCATTCTTTTTTTCATTAGTAGTTTTTCAAAAGTAGAGTTTACGACAAAATACAAAAAAACAAAAGAAAAACTGTATTTTACTATTTGTAAATAAACATACAATGTTATGTAGAACATTTTAATTCAAGCAGTTATAGAATTTTAACTCTGATTATCACATAATAAGTCAATTTTAATGTGTTATATAAATATTGTTTGTAGACGGTACATCCAAAAGCTTTGGAAAGCTAAAAACAATAATAGTGTATGTCAAAGCAAACGTGTTGAAAAATACTGTCTGTATTTGGGACGTTATTTGAGGTATAAAGTGAACAAAAACTGCTATTACATGTAAAGGGTCATCCACCATTGAA
>VURO01048805.1:0-19924 GCA_015108175.1 Pelvicachromis taeniatus
GTGATAGGTTCAGACTGCTGGGGGACCCCCTTGATGCATTGAGTTTTTCCTTTTCAGTCACCTCTCTCATTCACCATGTGTTAATAGATCTCCCTGCATTCAACCATACTTGTTATTAATCTCTGGCTCTCTTCCACAGCATGTCTCTATCCTGTCTTCCTTCTTTCACCCCAACCGGTCGCAGCAGATGGCCCCGCCCCTCCCTGAGCCTGGTTCTGCCGGAGGTTTCTTCCTGTTCAAAGGGAGTTTTTCCTTCCCACTGTCTCCAAAGTACTTGCTCATAGGGGGTCATATGATTGTTGGGTTTTTCACTGTATGCATTATTGTAGGGTCTACCTTACAATGTAAAGCGCCTTGAGGTGACTGTTGTTGTGATTTGGCGCTCTATAAATAAAATTGAATTGAATTAAATTGAATTGACATCCCTGGTATATTTAAATTTAAAACAGTTTTAGTCCAGATATAAATGAACACTAAAAAGTGGTTTTCAGATGGTCCCTGTGATAGATGGGTAACCCATGCAGGGCTTAGCCTGCTTTTTGTTGAATGACAAATCGATGAGAAAACAATGGTGGACTGGGTTTTCAGATGCTGTTCATTGTATAAATATAAATCCTTTGTTATTCTAACATTATGGCTAACTGATGGATTGTTTAATCAGTAAAACGTCACATAACAGTAGAAGTCTATGCTGACATCTTCAAATTGTCTAACCGAGAAGTCAAAAATCCATAAACCTATAGTGAAAGCCCATTACTATGAAATGGCAGCAAATAAACAGCTTTTGAAGTGCTGGAAACAGAGTTTGTTGAATTTTTTTCCTTTAAAGTTCTCAAGCCACTTCCATCCAAAAAAAGGCAACCCCCCCCCAGTAACTAAACACCTCTTTAAAGTTACAGTCCTGATTAATTGTTTTGTTCATTCACGTTAGTAAAAATATTCAGAGAACACAACGGTAACACAACGTTCTGTTCCCTCAAGAGGAGCACAGTTTTTGTCAACATAACATCCGACACGTTCACAATCTCAGAGACACGAAGCCCCAGAACGAGACAGAAAACGTGTGATTTAGACAACAGACGCTGTCATTTCTTCCTGCAGACGTACAGCACCTGTGGACAGTTTTGTTTTTGGATCATCTCTTTTACACGTTGCATTTCTGATATTCTTTTTATGTTTAAATACCAAAAAACCGATACAGATACTTTTGTGAAATACCAGAGCTTATGTCAAATCTGCATTTCCCTACATTTTTTTCTTTTACAGCTGCAAGAATTTGATGCCCAACAAAAACACACTTTTTTTCTTTTCCTGTTAGGGTGATTTAACTCTTGCCAGTTTACCAAATTAACCGCTGCGCCCATGGCTTATGTAAATGTTATCTTGTCTTTTATCTTTCCCAGTCTGCAAAAGCAGAAAAGGTGCAGCATTAAGTTGAATATGTAGCTTGTGCTCTGCAGATAGTTTCAAAAAAAGATCTTATTTTGCTTCTCATCAGTATATTAATAGTCACGTATGTTCATGCAGGTTGGGAAAGAAATGAATAGTTTCAAAGTGACCCAGAATCTGCAGGATCCAGCGAGCACAGTTCCACAGGCCTGCCCGGCCTCCCCCTGCTGCCTCAGGCTAGGAGGGGCCCCAGCCTGGAGTGGGATCTTAGACTTCAGGGCTGAGTGGAACCAGACTCAGGGGTTTTGTCAGAAAGGAGTTGAAGTGGAGATGGGAGGGGTGGGCGGGGTGAATAGGCAAAGAGTGGCAGGCATTGCCCTTAGAGCCCCACAACTGATACACACAGATGGAAAGCATTAGCCCTCCATTCGAGCACAAAGATGGATGGATTATTAGATAGAAAGTCTGAGTGGAGTTGGAGAGGAGAGAAGGAGAAGAAGGGGGGAGGGGTGGGCATGTAGGCAAAGAGACTGAGAGGAGATGAGATGTGCATTCACATGTTAATATGTCTAACAACTCTGACACGTAAACAGTACATGATAATAAAAAAAAGACCATACCGAGACCCGATCTTAAACGGTTTGATCAGAAAGCTTTGTGCTGATTCAAACAATAACAGTTCAGATATGCTTTGACCAAGTCAACAGATACATTTGTCCAGGATATTTATTCAGTAATCCAAGTCAACGTGCGGAATACAGGCGATGGAGTGCTTTTCCACTGATACTGAATGTTTATAGGTGAAGCCGTTTCCCCTTCAAAGTGGATCAGTCTCATTCCAGCCTTTCTTGCAGTGTCACCTACAGTTTGGACTCTGTATCAGCCTTTTCCATCTTTTTATTAAAGCTGTATGACGACCAGCTACGAGATATTCAAAACTACAACGCCACAAATTATTTTTTTATGAACATAAATAACTTTCTAAAATATCTCTTAACTACAAATGCTTAGTTGATTGAACTGTCTACCATCACTTTCATCAGTGAGGACATACAGCCAGATCTTCTAAGTAGGTAAAGTGTCTGCCTTAAAAAAAAAAACTCAGTTTTTCACAGAAACATGAAATAAATGTGTCTTTGTGTGCACGTGTATACATATACATATACATTAAGTGAGTCACTCAAAATCCCAGCGCTATTTATGCACTCTGTCTCTGCACATGAACATAGGCGTTCTCTTTTATATTACATGCTGTGTGTGTGAAGAGACCTGTCTCTTAACCTCTAGCAGATGTTTCTTCACTGAATGTGAGTGCAGCATTTAATACACACCTAGCTGGTCTTCAATTCAATTCAATTCAATTCAATTCAATTCAATTCAATTCAATTCAATTCAATTCAATTCAATTCAATTCAATTCAATTCAATTCAATTCAATTTTATTTATAGAGCGCCAAATCACAACAACAGTCGCCTCAAGGCGCTTTACATTGTAAGGTAGACCCTACAAGAATACATACAGTGAAAAATCCAACAATCATATGACCCCCTATGAGCAAGGGGGTCATATGATTGGTCTTGGTCTACCTTAGTCATTTAAATCTCATTAGTTCTTTTTTTTGGCTTAACCAAACAATCATACATACTGAAAACATTCAAAGTTTAAGATAAAGATGTAGAGATGATAAACGTGGCATCACTAGAACAAACAAGTGAAGAAACAGCATGAAGTGGGTTTTGCTAATTGCACATTCTCAAAGTTCTGTGCCTTAACTCCCCCCTCAATCATTATCTTCATTAGGAAGGAGGGACGAAGCAAGTTTGTGTGATTAAACCTAAATAACATTACATTAGGACTGTGCACAATGAGTGATGTAAGCACACACGATGGGGAGGACTCACGCCCCAAAATGCTGAGGCAGGCGAGATAATAAAGTTGAGCCTTTGAACAAGAATCCAGAAACCGAGCATGAGGAACACCACACAGGGAGCAGCTTGGAGCAGGGCAAAACAGGGCCAACAAAGACTGAATAAAAAGGGATTAAAACCAGAAGTGAAAGTAAAACAAGGCACAGGAGGTCAAAGTCAAACGGGACTAGAACACTGAGACTAAACCCGATAGGGGAACATGGGACGACAAATGCACTTACACACAGAATAGACAGAGAGCAGAAACACCAGACGCATCATCAGAAGAGGAACCAATATTTAAAAAAGAAAAGCACAAGAACCCCAAAAACACATCGACAATATCGCATAAACCAATAAATGTACACAACACTTTAAAGATGGAAACAGTACCTGGACACTAGCTGAGGTTAAGTGCACGTCACAACGTCCAGTCACCCAGACTGCATTTATAACGTTAAAAATACGGACTGTTTACTTTTACAATGACTGAATCATTTGAACCTGAACAGTGAGTGCTTCAGACAGACAGCTTCATGGACACATGATTGGAGTGCAGGTTAAATTAATAGTTTGAACACACCTATCCCTTTACTCTCTCATCATGACCCTCGCAGTGCGATTAGATGATGCCTGAATCCATAACTGGACAAAAACAGGCCCTCTTGACTCACAGTTTACATGCTGTCTCCACAGGAATCTCATGGTAAAGCAGATACACCTACATGTCTCTGCTGCTATGCTGTTAAGCCGGACACTACCCCTTGAGCCATTCGCTGCACTTTGCCTGTATCCCTCGCTTCCCCACCCACTTTAATTCATCCAGCTTTTCTTCTAAGACTAATACACACCTCTTCTCTTCTTTATCTTCAAAGCCCAATTACAGCCCATTTCATTCAGGGCTAAATGAGGCTCCTTTAGCAGAAAACACCCTCAGGCCTCACCTTTCTTAGGTGACGGAGGGAGTGGTCATTATTAGTTACATGGCCCGGCTGCAGGAAGCTGCTTCTCTGCCTTTGAACCAGAAGGATTTAAGCATCAGGGCGAGTCGCACCCACCAGCTTAATAGACATGTTCGTGTTTATTTAGACATGTTCGTGTCTGCATAGCTGTGGCGGATAATAGCTATAAGTGCAAACATCTGTTTCTTTTTAACTGAATTTTGTGGTTTGTTGTACTTCTACTCTGCTACATGTCGGATAAAAATATCATACTTATTGTCTTTTAGGTCTATCGCCATACTGGAGTTACTTGTCGCTTTTAAGATTCTGATTTTGTTAAACTAATGGGGGGGGGAAAGATGTTAGAATAAAATGAAATAAAAGTTTAAAACTAATTCCCTACACCATTCATAATCTTTTCCATCCGTCGTCTTCACTTCAACAGAAACCGTAGTTCGACTTGAGGCTGGCTCCAGTCTCACTTCCCAAAGGACAACCTGCAGAGCGGAAAACCTAAGCCAACACAGAAGTGCCAAAAATGTCAGTTTCTCTACAGTAGATGCCACTACAGCAGTGTCGCTCCAAAAGGGTGTCAGTCCCCATGTCCATACAGTAGACTAGAGCCATGCACTGGGAGCAGGCGGATAAAAATAGACAGCATGTCCCGAGATTGTTAGCAGGATGGAGAGTATAACTGATGTTACTAACAAAATGAAGGCTGGAGCGTATAAAACTAAAGAAACAAGTAGACACAAATATTACAAATTTGATCGTAAATGGGCCGGACCTGTGAAAATACCCTTTGCTCCAGTCTGCTCCAGCTTCGGCGAGTGAAATGTTAGTATTTTATTTTTATCTTACTTAAATAGAAATTTGTGGTATCTGTATTGCTGGACACCACTATGGATGCACTTCAGTGTCCAAAGCCTCTTGGTGTAGATGGTTGATACCTGAGGACTCCACCCTCTCATCTGAAGACGCTCACCTGTGGCTCCTTAAACAACAAGCTCGTCTTATAGCAGTGTTTTTGCCAAAGCATGCTGCTGTTTGCAATTAAAATGCTACTCACGTTCACCAAACAGCAGCTTCTTTGTTGAAAAGCTAATGAAGATGTGGAATATTTAGCACCTAAATATCCCGATGTTTTTCTCAAGAATTACAAAGAAGCTTAAAAAAAATAGTGAATAATAGACCGAATTCAACAGATGGCCAGAAATATGGCTCCAGATCGCTCATATTTTGATATTTTTTTGGCCTTCCCCCAAATGGCCAAAATAAAATTCATTAATTTCAGGTGTCAAATGAACTGAATATTCAGACACAATATTAAACAGCTTTTTAGCCTTTAAGGAAAGAAAAGATTCAAACTGAAAGTTGACTGATTGGGTTTTTTTCTCTCTCCTAATCCTTAGTAAAGGAGCTTGTGAGATAAACTTCAACACTCCATAAGACGCTTACATGTGGATTTTAGGTAGGAAAAGTCTGTCCAATAGACCATTATTAAAACAAATAAACAAAAAACGATTGGATGAAAAATAAACATTGTTTGGACCTCTAATATAGTCACCCAGAAGCTATTAAACAGGATTTTACTCAAGGACAAGGAATTAAAAAAGGTGTTTTTGATACCAACAATACTTGCTTAGTCAGCAAGCACGCGCTATCAGTGCTGGATGTACAAATTGCTTTTCCGGATGACACGATGCTGGCATCTCGCATCAGCACAGATGTTGGTTTCTATCAAATACAGATGCCTCCTTTCTTCTCTTCTGTTTCCTGTGCACTTCCTCTCTTTGGTTGCACTTGCATGCGTAGCAAATGGTTCTGGTTGATGCCTTGGGAGAAATTACATTAAATGGTGTCAGAGCGCCGAGTCTCTGATGTAGGAGTCGTGAGGGTTTACTGCTGTGCTACCGCTGCTCACAGAACACAATCGCAAAACAAACTGTTCCAGACCGGCGGCAGAAAGTGTTTTCAGCAGTCTGAAAGTCTGCATCGCTGCTAATGACCGACTGTCTTCTCCTCTCACCGGCTCATGCTTAACAGGGGGAAGAAAGGACACCTGCATTGCAAGATGGAGCTTCAGTTTTTTTTTTTGCATGACTAGTTCACTCAAATGACAGAACACTAATCTAGCTTGTTGGTAACCCTGTTTTCTTCCCAACCGGTCGCAGCAGATGGCCCCGCCCCTCCCTGAGCCTGGTTCTGCCAGAGGTTTCATCCTGTTAAAAGGGAGTTTTTCCTTCCCACTGTCGCCAAAGTGCTTGCTCATAGGGGGTCATATGATTGTTGGGTTTTTCACTGTATGTATTATTGTAGGTTCTACCTTACAATGTAAAGCGCCTTGAGGCGACTGTTGTTGTGATTTGGCGCTATATAAATAAAATTGAATTGGTAATTATATCTTATCTTTGCAAAAGGAAAGAAAAATTTACTAAAAATTCTGATAGTATTTTCTGGTCCACGAGTTTGTTAACCCTTTCAGGCCTTTAAAGGCAATAAAGCAAAGACCTAGACCAGAGCTAAGCTCCTGGACAGTCTGAGGTTCAACCTGGCAACGTCGAATGGACCAAAACATAAAGTCCAAGAGGTGTTCTAGAAGATTTAGGTCAGGTAAGTGTGAGGCCAGTCAATGATATCAATTCCTTCATCCTCCAGGAACTGTCTGCGTACTCTTGCCACATGAGGCCGGCCATTGTTGTGGACCAAGACTAACCCAGGGCATCAACATCGGGCCTAACAACGAGTCCAAGGACTTAATCATGGTACCTGATGGCATTCAGGGTCCTGTTGTCTAGCCTATTGAGATCTGTGCGTCCCTCCATCACTGACCTACCAGCAAACCGGTCATGCTGAACAATGTTACAGGCAGCATAACGTTCTCCACGACTTCTCCAGGCTCTTTCACATCTGCCACACGTGCTCAGGGTGAATCTGCTCTCATCTGTAAAAAGCACAGGGCAACAGTTGTGGACCTGCCAATTCAGGTATTCAATGACAAATGTTAATCAGACTCCCCAGACAGCCAGCAGTGAGCAAAGGGCTCACTAGACGACGTCTGGCCCTCAGAGTCTGTTTCTGATTGTCTGATCAGAGACATGAACATCATCGGCCTGTTGGAGGTCGATTTGCTGCTCTGCCAGTTCTCTTTCCTTCTTACACAAAGGAGCAGATACTGGTCCCAGCTGATGGAATAACGATTGTGTGCAGTTCTCGTGGAGTAACCTGTCTCCTGGAATGTCCTCCATGCTCTGAGGACTTTGCTGGCAGAGACAGTCTGTATGTCAGTGTATGAACAGCATTACATCTGTTATGGCATTCATATGCTAAATGACAGTCATGCTGGTTCACTTTTCAATTTTTCCCAATTCAAGGTGAAAGATCGGAATTTGAGCCGGAAAGAAATGAAGTGAAGCAGACACCCAGAGAGGCTATACCGCAGTCATTTTTTCATCGTTGACCAAATTCTAGAAGGACAATTATTTCCAGCTGTTTTGAGTTGTGACTACAGTAATCCAACAGCTAAAGAGCCCCATCACTTGGTCAACAGTGGTCACTGCAATTACAAGTCAAAGACATTCAAATTTGTTCTCAGAAATGGTGATTTGGTGGCCCCCAGTGGATTCACATTGTTATTGCAAATCTGTATTCTTAAAACACAGAAGAGAAGCAGCAGGATTTACCAAACATTATTTAATAAATGATTTTGCAATACAAAACATCTGTGCAAAAATATTCAGACAAAATACAAAGCCAAGACCTCTCTTGATCAATATGCATGTAAACCTGTTATGGGTACACTGTTATTGAAATACACATTTACTTTTGTTTCTTCTTACCAATAAAAGACAAAAACAAAAAAAAAGGCACTACAATGAATTTCTGCCAAATACAAAAACTTAAACTTGATTAAGATTCACAGTCTTGTGTACAAGTGGTTTGTGCACTGCTATATTAGTACATAGACTACATAAAAAAGATGACTGTAGCCACAATGACGGCACCCGTTGGTTGAAACCTTCACTTGAGCATTTTCACTTTTTATTCTATTAGAGTCTACACACTCGTACCGTAGCTATGCCTTATACTATTCTCTGCCTTATTAGAAATGTCAGTGACACCATCCTTAACATAATGAGAAAGGTCCTGTATTAAATAAGGCTTCACTGATGCCAAAAGTCAAGTGAGAGGTGGATTGGACTGGAGGAGTCGCCCCCTGTTGGCCATCAGTGCAGACTGCGTTGGCCTTGCTTTTTAAATCTGGAAGCAAAGGCCATTTTATATATACAGTCTATGTTAGTATTCGTACATCATTTACATTGCTGGGGCTCATGGGTACAGATGCTTAGGTAGCTCACTCTGCTTAGAAAAACAGAATCACAAAAACACACAGAGAGGAAAGGCATTTGAAAAATACGCCCTCAAATGATTTCAAATAGCATGGAAACAAGAGCACACCCTTCATATTGCTAATAACAGCCAACCAGGTTCACTACTGACCTCTACTGACTTGAATGCCATTACCTCGAGGCAAAGCAAAGAGCAGTAGGATTTATAAAGACGACTGAATTTGATTTTGATGCCATTTTCGCAGCTGCTTTTCTCTTGTTGCTACATTTCACATGTGAAAACTCACTTTACAATTCAGAAATGCACTTGAGGCAAAAAAAAAAAAGGATCCTCACTGTACTTTATGCTCTGGGTGTCCTCAGTAAAAACACCCTGGATGTGTTGTTGCTGTAGTTAAAACACGCACTTGGGAACATTCGTATGATGTCAACCATAGATTGTTGACTTGACACATTACTGCTGGTTTTCTGACTTTTTTTTTTTTTTGAGGGAATGAAAGAAGCTTCATATTTGGCCTCCCATAAACCATCGTGGATGGCTGAGGCGTAGTTTGTGTGGCTACGAAACTGAGTGTTAATCGCTCACCAAACACACACTTCGTCATCCTTCACTAGGAAACAGACAAAACAGGCAGATTTTTTTTTTCAGGTTGTAGTTTTCCTGCTAAAAGCTGCACGTGCTGAGCTACTCGTCGGGATCCCGTACATGTCAATACAGTCGACCGTTGGCGTGTTAACAACAAGTTGCAATAATATCGCAGCACCTCACAGCCAGCAAAATGACTCCTTATGTAGATGCAACATTCTTCTGTCTATGTACATGGCTGAGATCTCACAAAGCACCTAACTACCATAAGCATTATGCATTTTAACCCTTTTACTTTTATTATTCCTCCATGTTTTGCTTCTTTTTCTTTTTTTTACACAATACAGATAAAAGCAGACAATACAAAGATGGGAACAGAACAGGACGAGGTCTCCAAATTAAATCCTGACTTTTTTTTCCTTTTCCAAAATAAAAATGTAAAAATGTTCCTAAATAACATTAAAGACTGTAGCCAATCAATTATGTCGAATGAAGTGTTGCTGTGGGGAGGAAGCGAGCGCTTTCTGGTGTATTTTGTCGATCTGCAGGGGGCCCGCTTGCCAGCTTTCAGGTTAGATGCGATGTCGCCCAGGGAAACATGGGGGGCTGATCAGATAGACGTCCAGCCTCACTGTTTGCGGGGTTCTTGTTGCAGACGTCACAGATAGCATGATGAAGTTGGAAAATAAAAAAAAGCAAAAAAACCCCAAACAAAACACACACATTCAGCTGTCATTCTCAAAGGGACTTCTTAGAGCCTGCATGAGTACTTTCATAGCTGTTGGCAACTATAATGCATGCTAACATAAATGTCACTGATTGGTTTTGGAGGGCCAAGAAGGGATCTGTAGGCTTTTTCTGTTGATTTATCGGAGCAGGCCACCGTTGATTGTTTTTATGAAGTCACTCGCCGTTTCCATTCGCACTCCCTTCAATATTTCATTTTTTGTGTTGACAAGCCACTGAGCTAGTTTAAAAAAAAAAAAAAAAAAAAAAAAAAAGGCACCTAAAGGTCATCACATGAATATCCATGTCTCCCTGACATCCTGTAGGGATAAAGTCCATTGACTGGGAATTGTTCTTTTTTTGTCTGATTGGAACACAAACGTTGAATAAGGCCACGGGGAAGATGTTTTCACCTTTAAAGTGTTTTACTTAATAAAAAGTTCATTTGAATATATATCTTTGTATTTCATTCATTCATTGATTCAGGACCTATGTACTGTATTTACACAGAGGTTAAAATAACATTTTCAAACCATGATAGTAAGTACGCTTCTTTTAAACAGTTAGGCATGACAGAGTCAGACAGCTGCTTATATAGCCTGCTTAGTGTTTCTTGGATACCCAG
Organism: Pelvicachromis taeniatus; assembly: GCA_015108175.1. Lineage (NCBI taxonomy): Eukaryota > Metazoa > Chordata > Actinopteri > Cichliformes > Cichlidae > Pelvicachromis > Pelvicachromis taeniatus. The sequence goes on from VURO01048805.1 coordinate 10,524, forward strand.
ATGTGTGGCGCGCTCCATCTCTGTTGGGTCCCGGTAAGACCAGAGAAGAACTGTGACGCTGCGCCACTGGCCAAAGCGCTAAACTTCTCATATCTGGGATCTAAGCTCAAAGAGGTTGAATATTTACAGGTCTGCAGTGATGACTGAGTCATTGTACATCAGCACATCACAGTCAGGGGTAAGCAGTGCTGATGTCTGAGACACATGGTCCACCTGACCCATCCCCTTCTGGGAGACTTGTCCGTACAGCTGAGCCGACCCTCCGCCGCTCCCCGGCATGATGCAGTGGGAGAGCAGCGGTGTATTGGCGTCATGGTTGGAGCCCGTGGTGGAGGGCACGCCGCTGACGTGACCCGTGCTGGTGGAGCCGCTAGCGCTGCTGGGGGAGCGGCTTTTGGGAGGGGGAAGGTGGTGCTGGATTACCCTAGTAGGTGGAACTGGGGGTGCAAAGTGAGCTGGGAAGGCTGCATATCCTGGCGGAATTGGGTATCCGTTGACTGGGATAAAGCGCTGGTGGGTTTGGGTCACGGCCATGGGCGTCCATGCTGGAACTGCGGCCATCTGTCCCGGCGCGGGAATAGCTTGGGCTGGGTAGAGGTACCCCGCGGCGGCTGCAGCAGCGGCGGCATAGCGCGGGTTGCTGAGGTTGCTGACGGGGCTGGCGCTGAGCGAGGTGGTCTGAGTGGTGGCGTTGCCTCCTCCACCAGAGGGCGTGCTAGAGCTGGCGTGGGACGACAGCCCCTCCCAGGCTCGCAAGCGGGCGTGAATATCCTTGAAGCGCGGCCGACGTGCTGGTCCATCCTGCCAGCACTCAGTCATCAGACCATAAAACCTAAAAGTCAACGGAGTTACTTCATTACTACTTACAGCAACAATCAGACTGCTTGTACAACTCTAGTTAAATTGAATACACTAACCCCAACACCAGAGTCCAATAAAGACACTTACACACTTGGCTAATTATATATATATAATTACATGTATGGTCAGCACTTTCCAACTCTTCTTAAAATTCCCCAACAAAGTGATGATACAGATGCTTTTGGGTTTTCAAACAAGGCATTATGAGGCATTACTCGGGTTTCACCATTAGCTGGATGCACTACCTTTTGCTATACTTTTCATATTGCACCAATAACCGCAACATACCTTGGTGGGCAGTCTTCGGGGCAGGGCAGCAGCTGCCTCTTTCTCACCATCTCCATCACTTCCTGGTTAGAGAAACCGTAGTAGGGCTGTAGCCCGTAGCTGAAGACCTCCCACAGCACAACTCCAAACGACCAGATGTCTGAATCTGTGGTGAACTTTCCCGAAGCGATGGCCTCAGAGGGCATCCAGCGGATGGGCAGCACAATTTTAGGCTGGATGCAGTAGTAGTCTGAGGAGTAGATCTCTCTGGAGAGACCCAGGTCAGAAATCTTGACGTGGAGCTGCTCGCCTACCAAAATGTTCCGAGCTGCGAGGTCCTTGTGAACATAGAAGTGGCTGGCCAAGTACTCCATCCCAGCAGCCACCTGGTTCACAATATTTAGAAGAAGTTTGAGTGAGCAGTGAAAGATGGACATTAAAACACTGATTTTAATTTGAAGTTTCTACATGAGCGATTGGGATCTTTACATCAACATTTCGTCTAAATAGTGTTTAAATGGAAAGCACAACAGTACTCCTTCCACTATGCTTGGGGCCAACTGCGAGGATGTTTTTAGATCATACCTGTATGGCCATATGCAGAAAATCTCCATGATCCAGGCTGGATTTCACCGTGCCGTCCTCATCGCTGCTACAGCCGACGTCAGAGTGCGGCGAACGCATGATGAGGAACTCGTGGAGGTCACCCTGGGGCAGAAACTCAAACAGCATGCAGACCGGCTGCTCCTGGGTAACCACACCCACCAGGCACACCAAGTTAGGGTGCTGAAGCTCGGTCAGCACTGCGGCCTCCTGTCATGAAAGGCGGATAAATAATGGTGAATTTCAAACAAACAAACAAAAAACGGTGGCTGGCAGGTTGATTTCAACATTTCATGGAAATGTGGGAATTTAGAGAAGATGCTGGAGTTTAATGTAGAGACTGAGTCTGAAAGTGTGTGGCTCATTGATCACTTTCGAAATTGAGTCGATGGCACTCGACTCCACTTTAAAACGCGGGCACAGTTCAGGTCTGCCTCGCTTTCTGTAAACGTGAGCATTACGTTTTACACATGCCGACCGCCTCAACATCTAAATTTATCTGGACGACCATCCACCAAGTTACAGTTTATTTTGGGAGCTATTTCCAGAGAACTCATCTACAGTCGAGCGGTTCAGCCGTCTCCAATCTTTCACCACATCTACCTTCCATAGACATACAACAAGCTGTGCTTGAAATCTTGTGGGCATAGACGCCTTTCCTCTAAAAAGGCAGCTGCATGTAGTTTTTAGCAAAAGGATATTTGGTGCTACATTTCATCTTCCAAGTCTACACAAAGACGACTGATGTGACTTCATTATTACTGTATATATATTTTTTATGTGTGTTGTAAAAACTGTTCATTTAGAAACATTTCTTACTTGCTGAAAGTCGGTCCACTGCTGGGCATTGGAAATGTCTTTAAGGGTCTTTATGGCCACGAGCTGGGCCTGGTCCATGCCCGGCAGATACAGATGACCCTTGTAGATCTTCCCTAGAGCGCACTCTCCGAGCTCCTCCATAAAACGGACAGCTGATAAGGGAAGCTCTTTGGCCTTGCTCTACAGAAAGAAGAAGGAGGGAAAAATAGGTTCAAAACACATTAGACAAAAATAAAAACATTACTTTCTCTGTCGGGTCAGCAGCCTTTCCTCACCGCTGTCCTTGCAGGGAAAAGAAAACATGACGTCGCTGCTTTCAATCTGATGTAGGCGAACTGCCTAATATAACACCGAATCCATTTTTGAATTGTAGAAGAAAAATATAACTATAGCTCAGAGCTGATAATTCACACAATCAGACTCGGCCCATTACATCAGCCCCCTAATTGCCCCCTTCACGCCTCTGGAAAGCGATATGGGAAAATTGCGAAATCTGGCAACATTTCCACAGCTTAAAAATGTCATCTGGCTGACAGGTTAAGCAAAATTTGGGAAGATGAGGCAATTAATTCTCTTGCCAGTAAACCATTGAATCAGCTGCAACAATATCAGAAAACAACGTGGCGCTCCCTGTGAGAGATGACTTTGCTTTTTCGGTTTTTGGAAGCCACTGAGGAGCGCTTTGACTGGAATGCTGCGCTAAATCAACAGGAATGAGCTGGGCTGTGGGGTTACAAGAGGGTCACGCACGTTTTGGAATTCATTTGAAGTAAATTGCAGTCAATTAAATCCATTTCCCCATTAAGATAAAGAAAGCTAATGATTCAAATGGAGAAAAGAGGGTTAGGCAGAGACGGTATGCCACAAACACCACAGCAGATACAAATGCCATCTGTTACAAATTTGTCACCTTAATAAGTGCATTTATGTCAGACTTCTGTGTAAAATAGCTGAGAGGAAAGCAGAGCACTTGTTTAAGAATTCGTGAGGATTGTTCATCAGATGCCCCCCACCTTACCATCTCCCCCCAAAAACAAAGAAATCCAGGGAAAGTGCCCTTCTTAAAAGGAAATGTGCAACATGTGAGGTCCCTGCTGTCATGAGTGTTTTAAAGAAAAAAAATGAAGAGATGAAGGAGTTTATTTTTTTAATTTTATGAGGGATTATTTGTACATTTTGTAGGGGAAAAAGTCAGTGAGGAACACTTCTGAGAGTGTGAACACAGACTTTCAGACTTCATGTCATGTTAATCCAATATTTGTTTGGATGTCCGATCTCTACCAGCAGCTTGGGAGGCCTGGAGAGGAGGTGGGGCCCATACTTTGTTTACAGCTTCACATGTGCACAGCACATTATAGCCTTTAAAACAGCTGAACACGATATTAAAGCCTGATTATGGGGGAAGCACATTTTCATCCACCTTCACTGGAATAAGTCCCAAGAATGATGACATCACTGTATTTTGAGTGTCTTAACAAACATTTGTGACGGTATTTTCATTTTATTTCTTATTACAATGTGTATCAGTCCCCAAATTTTTTTCTTCAGGCAAATCAGTGATGGGCAGGTGTGTGAATGTCTTTTTCAAAATTTTGATGACATCATAATGATAGTCTTCCTCAGATCATGACCACGGTCGATAATCCTGCCGACCAATCTCACTAGAACAGCACCGACAGACGATGGTGGGGATGCTGGGAGCTGAAGATCTTTGCTGTAAAGTCGTCGGTGCCAAACTGCCACTCTTGTCTCTCGTCCACGCTTAGGAAAAGATAAAAGGTGCAGAAAGGCTGGCAGAGATTTCCAGATTCCAGGAACTTTGAGATGAATAATGAAATTCCTCTGTGAGGACACATGCACTCACACGTGCACACTGTCTGTACGAGCTCTGAGGGGGGTGGTGAGTGTGTGTGTTGTGCATGATGTGAGACACAGATGTTTTTAGTTATGGGCCCCCCCCCCCCCCCCCCCCCCCCCCCCCCCCCCCCCCCCCCCCCCCCCCCCCCCCCCCCGTCTTTCCTCCCCACACCCAAACCCTCAGATCCTCTTGACACCACCACAGATTTCTCAGTGTGTGTGTGTGTGTGTATGTGTGTGTGTATGTGTGTGTGTCTAAATGGACTGTCATAGGCAGTAACCCTTGGGTGACCCCTCCTGCAAGCAAAGCCTGTTAGGTAGCAGCTTAATCCAATACAAAGCTGCAGATAATGAAAACAGGAACGAAAGACATTTGACAAACGTCTAAAAATCTGAATATTTAGCCCATATAAAAAGTTTTTAAAAGATAAAAATCCCACAGCTGCTACCTTTTATTTAGAATTTTCTTGTAGATCATTAATATTTAGCTACAAGTCTGAATGGATGCATGCGGGCGGGACTTTGGTAATCTTTCAGCTGATGGTTATGCAGTCTGCTATATTTCCGAACCCAGTTGGCAACAAAGGCCATTTAAAATCAACTGTATAATTCCATGACTGTATGGCTGTCACTCTCCTGTAAACGTAACTCTTTGCAGACACAAGGTCTTCATGTAAACAGCAAGGAGAGACTCCCTTTTTAGGTCAGTGAAACATTTATTCCAGTCCGCCTCCCAAAAGAACCCCAGAAACAAAATAAAGCAAAGATATTAATGGATCGTGACGCTTCTGTGACATCTGCGATTCTCCCCGCAGCTCTTTGCTGTAATACTACACGCCTTACCTTGAGCATCAGCTCAAGTTTGCCCAGGAATACATGCTGTCTAGATAAACCACAACCCTCCGCCCTCAACCACTAAAATTATGTGGAAAAAAAGATGAGCTTAGCTGATATGACAGAGTGTGCAACCTTGAAAGCAACATGATACTCATACTGATGCGAGCTGTGTGTTGTACTGGGAGAGCATGATATACTGTCCATTACAAAAAAGAAAAAAGCTCCAGTGTTATTGGGATGGAAGGAGGGACAGAAGCGTAGCAAGGGGGGAAAAAGATTAAGTGAGAGGATGAGGATCAGTGTGAGGGAAGGGTGTGGAAAAAGAGACAGTGGGAGAGAGAAATAAACAGAAGGGAGGTGGGGGGGCTGCAGCTGAACATTCCTATACCTGCTGAGCTGTGATGACAGATCTGATGCTTTGTCTGAGACAGGTCGTTTCCACACACACTCAAGCCAGCAGCCCCGGCATGCTGCGACATATCCCTAATGACACACGGAGGGCTGTGCCAGTGTGTTGACTCCTTCTGCAGTCTGTTTGCATGCCAAACGATGGCCTCTTTACAGTCGCTACAGAACAGTGTGACGATGCACTCAGTGACCACTTCAAAGTTTTCTAAACCGTGAAGGTCACAGTGTTTCATTTTTGTGTTGATATAGTGTGTACAAAGTGTTCTGCATCTGCAGAAATAAAAGGTGACTGTATCGCTCTCTACCTTAGGCTTGTATGCGGTCGCGAGCATGGACATCTCAACGTTCTGGCCGCGGACCGGTTTGGGTTGGCGGGTCACGGGAGGCCTGGAGGACTTCTGGTTGTTGCGGCACACGCAGATGAAGAAGAAAAGTAACGCGATGGCTAAGGGGATTACCACGCTGGGAACCAGGATGTACAGGATCTCAATGCCAGACTCCTTATGGTCTACACAGATGGAACATCGAGAAAGGGGAGCCATGTCATTTTAGAGGTATTTCACCAGCCAATCACATACATGTGTCACAAAGGCAACATCGCAAACTATGACTTAAAACTAGCGTCTCACCACAGAGGGGTATGTCGCAGAGCTCCATTCGGACCCCCTCATCTAGTGTGAAGCACCAGGGGGCCTCGTGTTTGTTCCCTGGGTTGCGGCAGTACGAGTGTCCTCCGTTAAGCTCCGGGTAGCGCGCAGCCTGGTAGTTGTGGCTGTGAGGGTACTGGGAGTTCCACGGCTGACACTGACGCCCTGACTTGGTTATGCTTACCGTCCCTCTGTAGTCTACCCCACTGTTGTTATAGCATTTGTGATCTGGTGGAATATAACAGACAAAGTTACACACGAGCAGGGCGTCCTTTGGCATTTCCCTGCAGGAGTTAACCTAGTTTATCATATTTGATACATTCAGTTTTTTGTGAGTTTTTGAGACTTCTCATCTGTGGGATTTTTTCCCCCCCTGAAAAACGTAAATAAATTGCACCATACATTATTAAGCGATTACATAAAAAAATGGTCCAAATTAAAAGTGGAAAATAAAATGTAATTCCTTTTTAACAGAAATTTGTTAGATAGTTCAATAAACTCAATTTTTCTGGCAAATACTTCATGGTTCAGGCTTTAAATGGTTAAGAAGAGACGTGGAAAATATGACGATCTCGCTCTGTGTAAAAATAAATAAAATCAGTTTTTTATTATATTTAAGTGATAATATTTCAATTTTTTATGCTTACTACTACCCTGTGGTTGGTAAAATGTATATATGCATACATAAAATTTAAGATAGTCTTGAAACAAAATAACAATAAGAACAATAAGAAGCCACTTTGCATGTTGGGAAAAGAAGTAACAGTGATTTTTCTGAACCAAGCGTTTGAAATCTATAATGTATGTAATAATGTATTAGCAGCGTCAACACAGTAAATCATTACAATTGCCACATGAACACGTCTCACTCTTGTTAATAGGCTCTGTCATGGGGATCCCGATCCTCAGACAGTTGGCGGCCTCGGGGCTGTCGGAAGCAGCCAGGTCGTCGCAGTTTGGCAGCTTCAGTCTCTTCAGTATGATCGGGTTAGAGCGGGCGATGATGTACTCGGTCTTACACAAGTCGTTCTCCAGGATCTCGCATTCGTCCTTACAGAGGTCTCGAGGTTTGTCGGACCCCGAGCTGCGGTCACACGTCGGGAAGGCAAAGTGGCAGAGGGACGGGATGGCGAACTGCGAGCAGCGGTCAGACAAATGGTTGGACGTCCCGATCATGGTGAAGGCCGCTGGGAATGAAAGAGGCAAATAAAGAAAAAAGGATTCGCTTTCAGTTGCTTGAAAGAGAAAAAGTGGCATCTGAATAATGAAGAATTAGGAGACTGAATTGAAAACAGAGTATTTTATACTTTAACTGGACGACTCGCGCACAGCGACGCTGTTTACTTATTGCAAACATGTGCATCGCTGCGGCTGTCGTTGTCACTATGGCAACTGCGATGAAGAGGAGAAGTGAATAAAAAGCGGCCAAGTGAACCTGGCAACCATCCAAATGTTTCTCCAGCACATGTTGCTTGAATAAAAAGGAACATAAAGCTCAGTAAGTGTGACATTAAATTCAAGATGCTGAATTTGGACTCTGCGGCTACATGATTTACAGTCCTACTGTTGGCCTGTTACGACTCTGTGGCACCGTAAATCTCAATTCTCACTCGTCCTTGATGTTTCAGATCAGGCTCTGGATTCATGGCCTGCGTCATTCCCTGAACTGTTGCACGGATATGATCAATAATGACCTCTGAGGACAAACGCACGCATACGCATAAAACAAAAAGCGCACATGCTGAGACGCAGACATGTAACAACACTGTGTGTCGGCCACATGTGATTCATACTGAGTCGTGAACTTCCTTTGAACTCTCTAATTGATGCTCTGCTTCCTTCCGCGAGCATATTAATTAATGAAAAACCTGAAATCACACAACTTTTTTATTGAATTAGGATATTAAAAAAATCATTTTAAGTGCATATGTGCAATTGTTAACTCCCTTAAGGAGAACAAAACACCTGAGAGGGAGAAACTTGCATGGCCTTATGCATAATAATAAGCTTGGTTGATATCCGACTATTGACAATGAGGACTGTGTACACCTAAAAAGGGAAAGAGTATTGTTACAGCATCAATTTGCACCATCAGCAGCAGGTAGAGGACTCAAGAGTGTAGCAAGGTGTAAGATGCCACAGACAACATATAACAAACTTCAGATTTTAGACTAGGAATTTCAATATCTGCCAGTGAAAAATACAAATACAAATGATCATTTGCTCCTATTTAATTGAATATACCAAAAATACAGGTGCCATCTGTCATCAAGTGCAAGGACAGAAGAAGAAGCAGCACCTATTCCAATTTTTACAGCAAATCATAAAGAAATAACTTTGGCTCAAGACTTTTGCACAGTACCGTATGCCCTTGGGTCATTAATTGTGTTCAGCTTTATTTCTCAGATCTGCAGGAACTAAATAATCTATAACATGGAACAATCTGCCCTCTTCACTGATCTTTAATGTGACTTCCATGTGCTTACTTAATCAAGTTAAAATCAGTATCTTACAAATCAAATGTTTCTCGTGAATGAATATGTATTTATGATGGATGTGACAGTAAATTTAACCTATTCTCAAAACATCAATGAGATTTGTGTTGGCTCGAAGGAGGTTAAACCCACTGAAACTCACCTGTGATCTGCGTCTCAATCTCCCCCTGCATCTGCAGCGAGTCGACAAAAATGCTGCGGTTGCCGATAAAGCGGGCGCAGGCTATGCCTCTGTACGGCTGGCAAAATCCGTCTTCAGGAAACCCGTTTCTGAGAGGTCAGAGAGGAGAAAGAGAGGATGCTTTTAAAGTCCTCTTGCATAGGAAAACCACTAGAGGTCAGTCTACATTAGCATATCCCTCAAGACCAACCAGTTCCACTTCTGTGGAGGGAAGGGCTGCTCCTTGCTGCCTTTGCTGGGCTACAGATCAGGCACACTCAAAGGCAGATATCTAATATACATAAATGTCCTAATTCACAGTAAACCACATTAGGAATTAATATCTCAAGTTGGACTTTATTCCTGTTACGTCAGAGAGTCGTCACTCTGAGCCACAATTTAAAACATATGGAAGAAAAAAGAAAGCAATATTGTTTTTTACAGCTA
>VURO01048805.1:30402-41236 GCA_015108175.1 Pelvicachromis taeniatus
TCCCTTCCCCCCCCCTTTTCCCCCCCTCTCCCCCCCACCCTCTTTCCCCCCCCCCCCCCCCCCCCCCCCCCCCCCCCTCTCAAAGTGAATGTCAAGGACATGCATAAACAGTGATGCCATAGTTCATTACTGGTCATATTTATTCTACGACGCTGCCCTTATCACAGTGTTTATAATTAAACAGATGAGATCACAGTTAAAGAAAGAAGAAAGACAACAAAGATGTGTCATTTTCTTTCTCCAAGCTCCTGGGGTTTGCCTAATGAATAAGCTATTTGTCTTTTTCAGCATTGATGCATGTTACATACGTTTCGTCGCGTTCTAAGATCAGACAATCACATTATGAGTGGGTGTAATTATCGCAGCCTCCCCTGAGTTGGCATTAGACTACAGCCGCACGCAGACATCTGGTATTCAAATAATTGGCACACTTAGAACGGGTGTGTGGCATTTTACAGATGTTCTCGTGAACCATTTAAAATTTGTCGAGACACCCATTAGTTGGATCTGAGATGATTAAACATGTGAAAAAAAAAAAAGATCTATCAGAGAATTAAAGAAATCCTGGTCTGCAAATGTGCAGCCTCCTTTTTAAACACACCTTAAATTCCACATCTTCCTGAAGCATGACAAAAAGTAAAGTAAGTAAGTAAGAGAAAAATAGTCCATAAAGAGTTTATAAATGATTTTGACAGTGCATAATGTAATACATTTTTCTACGCACACAAATTTCTCATTTTTCTGTCTTTTTTATCATCAACAACCTGCAAAACGGTAATGCTACGTGTTCTGCGACTGTGTGCAATAAACTTGCACTCTTGTCATCTTTGAAATGGTTGCGTTAAACACAGGGACCGAACCTCCAACTATTCACAGTCACAGTTGACATCTTTAAAGCAACTTTGGTGTGCTAAGATAATGACCGACGGAGTCAATCTCATTTGCAGTTTTCAAGTAAATAGTCATTTAGACAACTACATACAGTTTATTATTGGTAATATGGTGATTGGCTGTGATAAATAGAACGAATATGTTGTCGTCTACACAGAAAGTCACATTAAGGTGCTTGGCAATCTCACTTCTACATATAACCAAACTGCAACAAGTTGGCAAGCAGCTGAGTGCAGTCCCCTATTACAAAAAGGCACATCATAGATGAGTGGTGCTCATCAGCACAGACTGATTCAGACCTATTAAAACATGTTTGCCATATCATTTATAAACACAGACGGACTGCTGTTATTTACAGACCTTCACCAGTCTGTTTGAGAGTGACTTCGAGTTGGGTTGTGATCCTCTGCTGACACATTCCCTCTCACCATGTGACCTGAGCAAATAGTCCCCTAGAGGTGTCTCTTTGCCTATGGGCTACCAAATAATTGGTTGCAAAAACTACCTGGAATTAGTCACTACATGCAAAAAACAAACCAAAACCCCACCAATGCAATCTCAAGGAAACCACTGATTTTTTTTTCCCCAATGGTTGCTATTCTGTTTTTCTTCTGAGCCATTAGCTTCACGTTGAGGTCAGCCTCCTACTCTGACTGTGAGTATAAGGCTACGCCAACACCAGCACGGGGATGTCAGACCATCCCTGTGTTGGTGTTCTCCCTGCAACGTTGTAATCAGTGCTGCCCCAGTATCATCACCACAACTGATCAGCCATGCTTTTGTTACAGCTTTGAAACTTGGTGGAAAAAAATTATACATGCAAAGCCTTCAGGGCTTTGTGCCAGAAGGCCAAGCCAAAAACGCTGTGGATCTCTTTTGAAAAGGAATAAAATCCTTTTCATAAAAAGTTATGTCGTTTTTTTGTAGCTATGCAGAACTAACACGTGTCTGAAAAAAGAAAACATTTTTGTAAACAGAAAAATAAGAATAAGAAAATAATTCCATGTTTGATTTTGGTTTGAAATGGGACACAAATCCTAGTTTTGAAGCCGGTCGGGTGCTGAAGCAACATTAATATGATTTTATTGGAATAACGACAACATACCAACACCAGACACACATGGTAGCACAACAGATTTTTCAGAATACACATGACTCCCAATGCTATAATAACGGCATGGTTAAGATTTATATGTGTGCGCCAGAGTAATCTTTAAAACATTGTACAATCAGCAAAGATGTCATGCTAACAGATGAGAAAAATAATATGGGCTAAGGTTTAACCTGGAAATGAAACACGGAGCTCCCAGAGATAGCCAAAAAGGTTGGTACTCGTCTTCTACATCCATAATGCTTTGCACTGTTTGTCTCATAAATAAAAGCATTTTATATGGTCTAAGTAAAATCTAGGACAGAGGGCTATTAATGGCCAAGGGACTCCTCTCCTGGGGCAGCAGTGTTAATCGGAGCAATAGGTCTCCTTCCTGCTGGATCAATGTCAGCACAAATTTCAGATTGCTTTCCTGATGCGCGCCAAGTTATCTGTGATTCAACTTTAATAGGATATTGAACGGAGCCAGCATTTAGGGAGCAGAGCCGTATTTCACTTTATTGACAATCAAATGCACACAACTTTCTCATTAGCATGCATTAAGAAAACAGAGAATTAATCTTGACAACACCATCAGATAACATGACGACAGTTACATGCTTGTTTAAGCTAACACGGCCTAAGAGTGACTCGGTGATGGCGAGATGAAAATGTAGGTAAATGCAGCTTGACAGACATTATACTGGACAAAAAGCTACTACTGTGCCAACCGAAGGAGAAGCATAAATTAAAGAAAAAAAGGACGAGCACAGGCAATGATGTTTCATTTATATTTAGAAAACACACTATCCACAATATCATCTTCAATGTTTCAAGACCTGAGTGCATCATGGCTTCCCCCTCTGTCATTTTGGATAAAATCATGCTTTTCCGCCTGAACGCCACTTCAAAGATTTGTAGTGCATAAATCTAGTGTCGCTGTCGTGCTGGGAAAAAGAGGTCGAGATGTTTCAACATTTACTTGACTTACAAATCATCAAAGCTACCAGACAATGTGAATTGAATATCCATCATCATGTTCTTTAAAATTACACGGACGCAGACGCATAAATATACAGTAACAGCTATTTAAATGCTACATTGAAATGATGCCAGAAATCCCCATGGGCGTGACGCTCTCCCTTTTAAACAGGCTTATGACACTGTAATGCATTTGCTATGACACTTGCAAACCAAAATGCTATGCTTGGATGACAAAACGAGTGGTAGCAATTCAAACTGGGCGTGCTAAATCAGATGACATTTCGCCACACCTGAAGGTCAAGTGTGTTGTCAGCAAAGGACAGACCCAGACGATAAAGCTGCCAACATCAGGTGAAACATTTGATGTCCTCATATTACCAAAACAGGGCGTGAAAGTATTGTGTTTAAGAAGAAATCCTGGCTGGGTGACGGCTGGTTTTTCCCCATTGAGGGGAAAAAAAGAGGATGCTCAAGGTACATCCTAATGTGCAGGATAATACAGCACGTACTACAGGTGGAGAGAATGCTTGAATGACTGTATTTTTTGCCCTTTGCCTTCACAATTTCTTTTCAATTAAATTGCGTTGTTTTTATACTGAAACTTGCAATTTAATTGTCATTTAAGTGTCGGTACAAGTTGTAGCCGGTGCCTGAATTCACCGCTTTGATTTCATACAGATATATAACTGATAACAGATACAAAAGAAGTGTTTTTAGATAATTATAGTGTTTTTAGAGAATGGTTTTTGGCTACCAGCCCTCATTATTTGAAACTTCATCCATGTTTAAAATAGGCATCGACCACTATAACAGTAACTGTAATTTTATACAAATCAAGTCAGTCAAACAGGTGAAGGAATAACGTTAAATAAATAACAAGAATGAATTAATAGAATCCCTTTTTAAAAATGGGAAGAATGCATTCTTATTTTATTACCGACATTTTAGAAAAACAGTCTTTTGATCTTTTAAACATTTTGAATCCAGTATGCTTGTTTCATATTGAGGCTTTCTTTAAATTAACAAAAAGACTGACAGTGGGCACCAGGGCTACTACAGCCACCACAGGGGACTGTGAAGTGCTTCAGAGCTGTGCAACATTTGGACAAACTGCTGTTAGTAAAAGTATATATTGGAATAGCTTACTAATGTCAATAAAAGAGCACTCTATATACTGTATAGATCACAGTTTAAAAGCACATGTCAAACAACAACATACACCAAACCAGGCTTATGTTTCTAACTCATTTTTTTGTGTTTGTGTGTGTTAATGGTTATTGGATATTGTAGAGTTTATATAGCCTGCCCTGGGACTAGAGACAGTTTCACCCAAATCTGATACCATAACATCTTATTTTCTACACGTCCATTAATGCACTCTCTTCCTGTAAAAAATAAAAACACATAATTGGTTCACAAAATTGTCACAAAATGTACCCATTGAAAAATGTAAACACTGCACTGCTCTAGGCTGAAGCCAATTCCTCCAAAACCTCAGAAATCTTGGGTGTTGTTTGATTAACATTCTGTCAGTATGCTGGTGCATGTAATATAAACAACTGGATAAAGACAAGGCAAATATAAAAGTGATAAAAGCTGCATTCTTTCTGTTATACCATACATAAACAATGTAAACAGCAGCGATCATGGCCTTACATATATTACTGATGAGCAGCTAGCAACCAGCTTGAGTTCCCAAGTGTAAATGACAGCTGAACTGTGTAGAAAATCTCACAGTTAAATTTTTAAAAACATATCTTTCTTTCATCTCCTCTTAAAAGTTTTCAATAAGGACTTCCAGGAACTGTGAAAAAGCTTCTCCTGTCAGTGTGTGAAGGTAACGCCAGCTCAGCCGGCTACAGTGCAGACCTGTCAACAGTGAGTTGTCAGCAAAACCAACAGTTTTTCCATTATGATATTCAGCAAATATGGTTCTGTAATGCCACATCTGAAGGTCGTGACCACAGAAGTTGACCTATTGGTATAAAAGACGAGCTTCTGAGGACCTGAGCAGCAATTACGGTGTTTTATTTGATCCTATTCATGCAGAAATAAATTTAGTTGGCCTGGTTTAAATGTTGTTTAATACATACTGTGCATTGGTTCAGTTGTCAGATAATTCCCACTCAGCTCTGTAGGAGATTGGACAAGCACGATACCGAGGTACAGATGAATTCTTCTCATCTCTGGATATTATGAATCGAGTTTCTCTGTTCTAGCAAGATGTGTCCACAGCAGTGCAGTTGCTCTTGAACAAGGTGATATTGGTGGAAATTTTTAATCCCTCCCTCCAAGCTGTAGCCTATAAAAGTGCATAAAGACTTAACAAGGGTCCCTCCACAGCAAATGGCCTCAAAGATGGCCACCAGGAGCTATTGGCATTAGGAAAGCATTAGCTTGAATAATTCAGCATGTTCTATCAGAGCATACTGTTCTATAAGCAGCGCGTACATTATTAAGCAATATACAATGTAAGGAACCGATATTAAACTGAGGGGGAAAAAAAATGCATTTAGTGCTTTTGCTGGAAAGCCAGCCCCGAAGCCATTTGACAAATCATTGCTCGGGTCTCCTGAGAGGAAGCAACAAGGTATGCCAAACATCATCATACAGGAAGGCCTGCTCAGGTGGTGCACAAAACAAACTCACAGATTCTGACAAAATATCACACCTGTCATAACACCTTAGCGTGCATGTACTAGACTTCTAACCTTGTTTGCATTAACTGTAGCAAACAGTAATGAGGGAAACCGAGTGTAGAATAAAAAAAGAAAGTAAAAGGATATTAATAAGCATGCTTGTTGAGGAAACATTGCATATGTGGACATAAACTCTAAAAAGCAGCAAGGGGCACAGCCAAGTGTGTGACATTAGACATAATTCAGAATAAGGGCCAAGTGTCCAGCCAAGCGGACAGACAAGGCCCTCATGTTCAGACTGTGCCAGGGGTAAATATTCGGTATGACATTTGTGCTGCGTGCGATTTCCATCGGCTGAATTGTAGCCGACTGACATTTTCATCCAAGTAACACTGCCCATGATTTCTCCACTTCTGTCTATTTAAAATATCAGACAGAAAGGGATTGCACACATCGAGACCACCTAACAGTAGACGCAGCAATGCAACGACAGCCTCAGAAAGAGTCACCGTTTTCATTTAGTATTCAAAGATTTCATCAAATTCACTTTTTAGTTTTTCTCCCTTGTTTCAGTTTTATTTTGAAAATGCAGCCGTTTACAGTTTGAAGTCAGGATGGCCTCAAATAGTAAAACAGTCATCAAATTATAATAAAAAGTAGTTTTGCCACATCTATGCCATATCATTGAACAGTGAAATAAATAGATTTCAGTAAAAACTGATTTGGATTTCTGCTTGAAATACCATTCATACTTTAGCGGTAACATTAAACCAGTGCACCAGTGGGCATTATTTCACACATTCATCCAATGGTATACTATACAGAAAGTCACTTCAGCCGTTTTCTGTGTTGTATTTCCCCTCCTAAAATCTTTTAAGACCTCATTCCTGGAGGGAGTGGGGATGCATTTAAAAAAATGTCATATTAGTCTTTCAATTTAAGTTACAATCCACAAATCGATACCAGAAGTCATGCTCGTATGTTTAATACAAGTTTTGGTCAATACTAAAATTATCCCACAAAAATACCTTCTTTAAACCTTTACGTTGGTAGCTTAAGTCCATGATTTCAAGTAATATCAGTCCTATTTTTTTCATTTTTTTCAATGCTGTTAGATTTAAAAGAACAACGAGAAATCCAAGATGCTTTTGTCTTGTTTATTTTACCACTGTAGCATTGCAGTTTTCATAAAACCAATGTTTTCTTTTTCAACTCTAGTTTCTACTGATTAAAATAATGCCAGTGTTTAAAACAGCATTACATTTTAAGGTGTCTCTGTTTTTTTGTCCACCTGCATGTGCTCTCTCTCTCTCTCTCTCAAAGTAATTAAATTTTAGGGCGGGGGGGATGAAGAAGCACCAACCCATTATGTGGTGGCCTAAAAGCAAGCTTGGTTAATTTTTCAGAGGAATTTTCACTAATGTATTCAGAGACTGGGAAACATGACAAAATAAAAGGCTCACATTGGCAGCTAGGAAGACAAGTGTAGATTTAAAGTGTCTCGGCCAAAGACTTTCATAATCATACTTATCTTCACAGTGAATGCCATTCATCATTACTGCAAATATTTTTTTTTAAAAGCCTTATTATGACACATGTGCAAAAATACTTCATTACACTTTACTCCAGAAAATGCATACTTAAATAACTGATTAACTTTTCCCGAAGTCACCGCTTAATGATTTCTTTTTTCTAAAGAGTGTTCTTTAAAAACAAAAAAAACCCAGAGGAACAGCAGCAGCAGTACTGAGAGTTTTGTTGTGGTCAAGCTGTACCGGTAAGTCTACAGGTATTTGGACAGTGACACAATGTTTGTAATTTTGCCTCTCTACACTACAACAATCAGTCAAGATGCGATTCTAGCGCAGACTTTCAGCTTTAATTGAAGGGCTTCAACAAAAGCATTGCATTAACCGTTTTGGAATTACAGCCATTTTTATACACAGTCAACATTTTCAGAGTCTCTAAAGTAATTGGAAATTTTTGGCGAGGCCTGTACTCACATTATTCCACAACTAAATAAGCAGAAGAGATGTGTTGAACTTTTGGTAGCTGGAACTCCAAAAAGAGATGTTGATGCAAATGAAGGAAGCATTACTAGACTGGAAAAACAAAATACTGTATATCTTCCAATAGTAGCCCCGGCGTTTATTCAAAAAATTATTCGCCCGGCCCGGCGGTTGTTGGAGACCGGCTCTTATTCCCTTCTCGGACGGAATGGACGTTTTGACTTTCTTCCTTCCTTGATAGCATCCGATGACAAAGCGTTTTTGACACAAAAAGGTATTTGCCGTATGATTTACTGCAGGAGGGCGGTAGCCCAGATGGTACGAAAAAAGTAGTAGGGTACGGAAAAGGTGGTGGGTCATTGGAGATCGGCGTTTACAGACCGGCGCTTAAAGGAGACCGGCTACTACTGTAGACCGGCGTCTATTTGTCATGACATGTTTTCAAACCCGGCTTTTATTAGAAACAGGCGTCAATAAGAGACAAGCCACTACTAGAAGATATACGGTAAACTTGTCAGAAACTTTCACATCAGCAGTTTGTAAATTGATAAAGCAATTAATGAACTAACTGGTCTGCAAAACCAAACCTGAAAGACCAAGAATGATACCAGAATTGTTTCCAAGGCTACAAAAACCCTTTCACAACATCTAGTCAAGTCAAGGACACCCTTAAGAAGGTAGATGACATGGTCTACATGATTTAAATATATTAGGTTTATGTACAACAAGGTGCAAACCACTGGTTAGACTGAAGAACACAAAGGCCAGAATAGACGATGCCAGAAAACACCAAATACAGTTGTACAGTTCAGGGAAAAAATGATTTGAGCAGGTGAAATCAGGATCAACTTTTATCAGACTGATGTATAAAAAAGAAAGAAAACCAAAAAGTATGGAGAAGGAAAGGCAGAGTTATAGTCATACCACACTGTCAAACACGGTAGAGGTTGTGTTATGACATCGGCATGTATGACTTCCAGTGCAATTGGGCCAATAGTTGTTTTTGACTGCTGACAGAAGCAGCTGGACTCTTTTCTTATGCTCAGACAAATGCTATAAAACGCATACGACAGACCCAAAGCACACCACAAAAATCAAACCCAGACTGAAAGTCTGCATTTGAATCATATCTTAATTAACTGATTTAAAGCCACTGTGGTGCTGTACGGAGACAAAATTACACAAATGGTGGCATACTTCTGTTCATATTGCCGAAGAGCTGCAAGAGAAACTTTTTAAATTGGTAAATGTGGACATACCCAACTTGAAAATATCACACCTGCTAATATGGAGAACATCTGCGATATAAAAATTAGGTAGACAGAAAAAGATGTTACTTAGATGCTCCATCACCTGCACAACGCGTAAACACATGGTTTATTTTTCAAGAAAAAGACTTGCATTTATACCTGGTGGAGCCAGAGGGGTGATACCCATTTTAAGACCTGTTTGTAGGGGGAAAAAAGTCCTATAGCTGTATGAAAAGTATACATTTTGACTTTCAGATCTGTCTTTAAATTTTATATTGCTTTGTCAAAACGCTCTTTCCTCCTCATCTCTGCTCAGCTCTAGCTGTGAGTCATCTCATATTGCTCGATAATTTCAGCACCCTTTAGGGGAAAGGTAGACAGTGTATATTGATTGATTTGGGTTGGGTATACGCTAAAACAAACAGATATCTTGTTCCAGAGATCAGATTCTTCACTAACTCTGGCAGCATTAACAAATGCAGCTGAGACTGGGCCCAAAACACAGGCACAAGATAATTAGTCACACCAGGCTTGGAGTAGGAAGGGCAGGGAAGCAATCTGACTGAAGGATGTATTGATCCTCCAGAGAGGGAGGGGCACCCAGTCAGGAGTCATGATCAATCTTGCAAGCCAACTCTCTCAATCTGTGATGAGACCTGTGTGTGTTTGTGTGGGGAAGTATTCTATCTACACTATACACAGTTTGGTACACATGTTTGTGTGTGGGTGTCTGCGTGCATGTGTGTGTTGTGTGCAGCCACATTAACACTACCAACAGCTCGGTGTTATGACTTGTCAGAAAGAGACAAATGTCTGTGTGAGTAAAAGACTCCCAGGGGTTAGAGAAAGGGGGTTTAGCTGTACCACAACATCGGAAGCCTTTATCGTCGAGTTAAAAGCCACCGCCATCCCTGAGCCGCAGATTCTCCTCATCACGCCGAGCGTTCTAAACCGAGGCACAGTTAGAGGTTTTAAAACCGGCTCAGGGAGCGATGCAAATGGTAAATCTTCCCAAATACAAACAGTTTGCATACTGGTGTTATCCATTGGCTGGTCACAGGTGGGTTTAATCTGATTAGACAGTGGTGATGCATATCAGGAGGAGCAACGGACCAAATGCACTGTAATTCATCTTCCTCTGATACACTGGAGGAGGAGGAGGAGGAGGAGGAGGAGGAGGAGGAGGAAGAGGAGGAGAAGGTGGGGAAGGAGTGCAGTGGCACTGAAGTGGGTTGCAAAAGCAGTAGTCCTCCCTTTAGCCTCGAAAAGATATGGGATCAGTTTTTTGGTTTTTTTTCACCCTCTCTTGCATTTTGCAAGAAGAGTAAAAGATGTTAAAAAAGACAAGAAAAGAGTTGTTTGTTTATGGGTGGTGGAGGATGTAATAACGCTCACCGCTGGCCTCTAGGGTTGAATCCGATATCAGACAGCATGTTAAGCTGCAGGGACTCCCACAGCAGTGGAACTGTAGATGGCTAATTGACAGGCTGTTGAAGACGAAGCCAGTCCAGATAGCCAGTCACTTTCACGCTCCCACACTCCTCGCTCTCCACCAGGGGGGAAGACGGCAGGCTAGGGGAGAAGTGTGTGTGTGTGTGTGTGTGTGTGTGTGTGGTTACACTTTGGAGCCACTAGGGAAGCGGATGTCACTCTCACAGTTATCTCCACATATACACAGATTTTCACACGCACGCATGCACGCACGCACGCACGCACGCACGCACGCACGCACGCACGCACGCACGCACGCGCGCACACACACACACACACACACACACACAGACACACACACATGCACTCGTGTATATATAAGTGAGAATGAAATCCTGTAACTGCGTTTTTGCAGGGCTCAAAGACAACGCCAAAGGTCAGGGATGTATTTCTTGTTGTAACATGGAATGTCACACTCATGCAAGGGCTCAGGAGCCAAATTTTACACATCAGGCCAAAGCAGAAGATTGTGGAGACTGT
>VURO01048807.1:0-19205 GCA_015108175.1 Pelvicachromis taeniatus
ATGAGATTTGGAAATCATTGCATTCTGTATTTATTTACACTTTACACAACTTCCTAACATTATGATAATTGGGATTGTACAATGCACCTGGAGAGTATTCACAGCGCTTAACTTGTTCCACATTTTGTCTTCTTCCAAAATAGATTAGATAAATGTTTCACTTAAAAACATTCTCCACAGAGAATGATAAATAACAAAGTGAAAACTGTTTGAGTCAAATTCATGTGACTGCATTAAAAAAAAATAGTGTGTAAAATTTTAAGGTGAAAAATTAATTGAATCAATTTTGGAATAAGACTGTAACATGACAAAATGTGAAATGCTGCGAATACTTTCCCTAAGCACTGTGCACGTAGTTACCAAGCAGCTGAAATATATGCTTTAGATAAAGGTGTCACATACTTGTACACGCCTGTGGCTCAATTTCTTGGAGGATTCTGTAGAAGGCAGATTTGACTTTTGTAGTAGTCAGTGCTTTGTAGAGCTCCCTCATCTGATCCTGGCTCGTCCCAGCTGCTTGGATTTTGTTGTACATCTCTGGATGAATCATATTCTCATCTCTCAGTCTATCTGCTATAGGCATCACCAAAGCGGTGCTTTGAATTAGCTTAGAGCGATTCCTGTCCACCAAGTCTGCATCGATAAAAAGGTAATAAAAAAAAATGAAGATTCTTTAGGACTTTAGAAGCTAAAGAATGAAAGTAAGAGCATTTTATGATCAGAGGTAATCATAAAATTATAATTATTAACTTACCTTCCTTTTCTGTTACTGCTGAAGCAGACAGACGAGGGCTAGAAAAAGGCAAAACGGCTTTAGACTTAGTTAATAATAAACCTTATTTCATCTTTTACCTTAGAAATACTGATTGTATATTTATTTATAAGAAGATGATAACGGTCTCACCTGAGGGCACTGAGTTCAGCAGTAACATAGCTGTTCTCAATGCAGTCATTTTTCCCAGACGTTTCTTCAGCATGTCTGCATGAAGGCTCCTCCCATGTTTCCGTCACTGTGTTTCCCTCCCTCTGCTGTCCAACAGGGAGGAGTGAACTTTCCTCACTTTTCTTAGCAGTGGAAATATTGTCTTGCTCACAACTGTTTTCTTCCTTTTTTGCACAGCAGTGTGCACACCATAGGCTCCCCATGATGTTATTTCTTCACTGTCAGCTCAGTGACTCTGTCATTTGTATTTAAATATGAGTATTAGTACATAGATGCTCTGTTGTATTGCTACTGTGCTGAGAACAGCCAAACTGTTTTCTCATTTCACCTAATGCAGAATTTATCATAGACGTTTCAGTTTAACTAGAAAGATTTGTTTGACTGTATTCCTAATGGTCACCATGTATGATATCTGACCGAACTACTGGCTCTCCAAAATATGTTTATAAATGTTTCTTTTTTCTTACCTTTGTGTCTGATTTCCTGTAGCTGCTGCAGTAAAACAGCCATGTCGCATTCTGTGTTGCTGGATCTAAATGATAGCAAGACGGGAAGTGAACCGTTAGCATGCTGGGCGGAAACGCCTGAATTCTTTCTCTTTCACTCTTTGGGAGTACTACAAAATAAAAAGTACTCCAATCACTTTTAGCAGGTTAGTGCTTTATGCTATTACACCATTAAGTTACAGTTGCTCTGAAAGTGATTTTTTATTAATCCGCTGAAATATTTCAAAATGCTTTACTTTGTATAGACACGGCAAGAATCTAATAATACCAATGCCGTCCTTTTTAGGAGCTCAGACTGTTAATTAATAACTTGTTATGGTAAAGTGAAACTATTTTGTAGATAAACTACATCAAAACTCTTTACCTTTTATACACGGAGAGGAATTGTGCAACTAAATGAATAAGCATTTAAACCAGTTTTGCAGCTGTTTAGCTAAGGTTTTAGGTGTAGCTGTACCTCTTGCAAATGTTTTGTACTTATACAAGAAAATAATAAACTTATTCGCAAAATTTTGTAACCACCTCATCTAAAGTGCCAAATACTTAGTACAAATGTAGTCTCTCATTTTCAGCTGTTCAAGAAGAATCTTGGTCAGTTTAGCAATAATATCAAATGTTATCCAAGACTTTATAAAACTTTATAGAGTGCTATAAACTTTTATTATGACTTAGCTATTTATTAAAGAGAAGCAGTCTGTGGTGGACGGGTAAATAATTGCATACAATGTGCTGTGGTGTGCCTACTTTTAGATGGGGGTGTAACTCTCTAAATCTCGAAACCTGGGAGAACCAAACAATGTTTCCTTGACTTTAAAGAATGTTTTAACATGAGTGCTTCACAAAGATCTCTAAGTCACCCAGCACCTCAGATGATCTACACATTCTGCACAATTTCAAGGGTAGACAGCTCAAGGCACATAATTCCTCTTACTAGAGTGGAGGCATAAAATTACTTAAATATATTTAAAGAGGTTAAATTTGCACACAGTTTAGGATTGCATGTAGATGAAGATGAGCCAACATTTTGCATACCATCACTACAAACTAATAACTCTGTTTGCGTCAATTCTGCTTTCTCTCCCTAGCTTTCTTTTTCCTTTTCATAAGCCTTCCCTTTTATTGAAATCTACTCCCGAGTCTGAATGATAACATGATAACAAATAGGCTGTAGCTCAGGAATCCCTGGCTCCTCCAGTCATGATGAAGCAACCTTGGGATTGACTCCCTAAGTTTGTCAAATGCATCAAACAGTTTGTGAGTCCTTGCCAGACCACAAAGTGGCTAAACTGCATTTAAAAAAAGCACTTGTAGGAGTGCTTGGCAAACTGTATATAAGCAGCAAGATAGCAAGCACCAGACCACGTAAAGTTACAGAGCACGATTCCAGAGTGTTGAGACACGTAGTGTGTAAAAGTCACAGACTATCTGCTGACACTGTAACTGCAAAGCACCAAACCTCCTCTGGCATTAACATCAGCACAAAAACCATGCACCGGGAGCATCCATGGCCGAGCAGCTCCTAAAAGTGTCCAGGTGCTTTTGTCCCTCAAGTGCGGGTATTTGGTGATAG
This sequence comes from Pelvicachromis taeniatus, assembly GCA_015108175.1. Lineage (NCBI taxonomy): Eukaryota > Metazoa > Chordata > Actinopteri > Cichliformes > Cichlidae > Pelvicachromis > Pelvicachromis taeniatus. The sequence goes on from VURO01048807.1 coordinate 3,020, forward strand.
TCTGCAAACGCAACACAGGAGAGAGAGAGAGAGACTAAAAAATATTGGAAAACCTTGGTAACAGTTTGCTTTTGTTGTAGCAGAACTTAAGAGAAATTTTAATTGGCCAAGCTTCTCACTCATGCAGAGGTCTCCTTTTGTTGATACCACAGGTGTTTTTAATGGGAAAAGAAACACTGAATGGCTTTACACTTAATCTGGAACGACAAAATCACTTCAAACAAACGTGTGTATATTTGCATGTACTGAACGTTTTCCTAAAACTCACTTCTTGAACACAACTTCTTTGTGGTGTACAGTTTCAGAATAATGTAAATCCAAAGTATTTTTCAGAATGAAAGAAAAACCACAAAGAGCACAATAAAGTTGTATTAACAGCAATAATAATAACAATAACAATGCAACATTGTGTTGGATACATATACAAGAGGTAAACTGTGCCATATTTGAAATACTAATTGAATAATGCTGACCTTAACAGTGATATGCAACACTGTCCTTAACGACCTGAAGGCAGACAAAGAAACAAGAGCTCGAAACAAAAGTTTATTGTTTTCCATCTAAACCAAAATTATAGATGAAAGGCACAAATTAGCAGCTTCTGGAGATTCAAACAGGCGGCTCCACGTCCTCTTCCCGACTACTCAGGTATGACTGAAGTAGCGACTGCACTATAAGGTCCATACCGGCCAAAGACGTCTTTGCCCACCACAGCCGCACACACCCTGTGCCCAGGCTTGTACTTTCTGACCAGCACACACATGGGCAAATTCAAGGCCTTCACCTCACCAAGGATATGCCAGTCTGGGAAAATGCCACTACCCTTAACCTTTTCCATAGTTAGGAAGATCCTGCAACAGAGACAAAAAAAAAAAAAAAAAAAAAAGAACATCAACAGTGAGTAACTTAAAGTCAAGATTACTAGTAAAGCCTAACAACTGACTGCCTGCTACCATCAGGTGGTTACAAAAACTGACTGCACCGTCACAGTCAGATCATTATGAGAACTTTTTTTCATATTGGTCGCACACACTCAACACACAGTGATGAGTTCAACACTGCTTCTTACGTGTAACTGTCCATGGGTGGAGCAGAGGGGTCTTTCTCCGTCACCTTCCAGAGGACAGAGAGGCCGCTGGGGTTTCTGATGAGGGCCAGATTTACTTCAAGTTTCTGAGGGATGCTGTACGAGGCCGCTTCCATGTTCAAGACGGAGGGGAAGGGTGTAGAAGGAAGAGGAGGTAACGAGAGCCCGTTCTGAGAATGGAAGGAAAGTTAAATAAGTGGGTGTAATGACCTCAAAGAGTGGAGTGAACGTGTTTTCAGCGTGGGCGTTTTACCTGCTTTGAGTCCGTGGTACTGGGACTCCTCGTGGCGACAGAAGAGACGCATTCTGCTTTCACGTTTTGACTCTTTGGCTTTTGAAACTCTGCTAACTCTTCTTTACCGTTTCCTTTTTCCTGCTTATCTATGCACTCATGCTGGTTTTACACATGGAAATGGAATATGCCAGAAATCAAAACAAAAAAGACATTCAAAAGAACTTTTTTATCAAATAAATTTGCAAAATAAATAGAAGTTTTAAAAAAGTGAGAGAGAGCGAATAGTAAAGCATCCCACCTTAACCTGAGAAGGCCACTGAGGAGTCAGAACTGGAGACGGCCGCTCCCCATCAGTCGTGGCAGCTGTCATAACTTAATACGGATTATGTAAAATGAGAAGAAGGCGGAGAGAAGAGACAGGAAAAAGTAGGAAAAGGGGGATTGGTCATTAAAATTAAAAATGGCTGACACTCACAAACATTTGCTTGGATAGAACTTTTCTTCATTACCTTCATGCACCCTCTTTACTCCTCTTCTTGTGCTTTCCTGGCAGAAAGAAAGCCATTGAGCTCAAATTAAAATTATGGTAATAAGTTTTTTTATTTATTGATTTGTTTTATTATCATTATCATCATCATCATCATTATTGTTATAATACACTACCAGTCAAAAGTTTGAACACACCTTCTCATTCAATAGTTTTTATTTTTACTACTTTCTACATTGTAGATACAAACTGAAGACATCAAATATATGAAGCAAGATATCTGGAATTATGTAGCAAAGAAAACATTGATAAATAACTTTAAATATATGTTTTATATTTAAGATTCCTTTCCTTTGTTGACAGTGCTGAAAACCCTTGGCCTTCTCTCAAAGAGCTTCATGATGTAATCACCTGAATGGTTTTCACTGCACAGGTGAAACCCTGTCAGGGTTCATAGTATTTCTTGCCTTCTTAATGGGTTGGGACCATCAGCTGGGTTGTGCAGAAGTCTGTACACAGCTGACAGCCCCATTTGACAACTGTTAAAATTTATATTATGGCAAGAACCAATCAGCTAAGTAAAGAGAAACGAAAGTCCATCATTAAGAACTGAAGCTCAGTCAGTCTGGAAAACTGCAAAAACCTCTGAATGTGTCCCCAAGTGCAGTCGCACAAACCATCACGGCAAACTTTTGAGTGGTACTGTATATTAGACTACCTTTAAATATTAATATGGGCTACTAATACAACTGAACTTTTAATCATAAGATTTAACTATTTATTAACCAGTGACTGAAAAATATAGAGTAAGAAACGTGTTTTCTGTTATGGAACAGCAATATCCACTATTATCTCAAATAATATGTCAAATATGTCCCTAACCATCTCCATTTATATTGTTAAAAACCTCTCAAAGGTCAGAAAGATAAAGCCCCAACTATCTGACTGAAGAGCTCTCTTGAAAGAAAAAAAAAAAGACACCTCCAGCACATTCAGGATGAGGCAGGCGTCTGCTATCACCAGTTGGGAGGGAAAGAGACGATCCTCTCTTTATGCACTGACAAAGAAACCAACATGCAGTCTACTTGAAGTCCTGTCTTCTCACGAAAGATACAGTCTACTTTGACCCTTTGACCCTTTGGATTCTCAAACATTATCAACGCCTCAACACCGTTTTCATTTTCCTGCTCATCTTCGGGTTCCTTCTTTATGAGCCTGACGGGTCCCTACATTACACACACCAAAAACAAAGATGGGGAAATGAACACAAGACAGAAAATAGACAAAGAAAGTTTGCTAGAGGGACCCTGAAAGTGCCACAGTCATTGGTGTCAGACGGATTCATCTGAGTATTACAGAAACTGCTGATCTGCTGGAATTTTCCTGCGCAACCATCTCTAGGAAGGCAAAAGCAACGCCAATAATCACTTCTTCCAACAAAAAGCATCTCTAAACGCAAACAAGTTAAACCTTATTGCAGATGGGTTATAACAGCAAAAGACCACACTGGCTGTCACTCATGTCAGCTAAGAACAGAAACGGGAAAAACATTGTTTGCTCTAATGAATCTCGGCTTCTGCTCCAACATTCAGACAGTAGGTTCAAAATTTGATGTAAACAACGTGAAGACATCGACCGATGGATCCTACCCTCTATCAATAGTTTGGGCTGGTGGTGGTGCACATTGGGCCCTTTAGCACCCAGTGAGCATTGTTTAAATGACACAGCCTCTCTTACTATTGTTTCTGACTACATTCATCCCTTTATAACCCCAGTATAACCATCTTCCAATGGCTGCTTCCAGCAGGATAACTCACCATGTCGCCAAACTCAAACTAGTTTCTTAAACATGACACTGAGATTACCGTACTCAAATGTCCTCCACACATCCGATCTCAATCCAGTAGAGCACCTTTGGGATGTGGTGGAACGGGAAACAGATGTGCAACCGACTAATCTGCAGCAACTGTGTGACTTATCATGTCAAAATCTCTGAGCAATGTATTCAGCATCCTGCTGAATCTGTGCCATAAAGAATGAAGCCAAAGGAAGACCAATCCAGTACTAGCAACGTTTACCTAATAAAGGGTCATACGAGTGTACATGTAGTTATGTAATATTGCTTATTTTGAAAGGATCCTACCTCATTCTCTGATGGGCTGTTAGGAGTTGGAGGATGCCGCTCCTCATTTAAATCTGCCATTGTAGTCATCAAAGCTTAATGTGGATTATGTAAAATAGCAAGTGACAGAAGGGATGGGAAATGGCAGGAAAAGAGATGTAGTTTATTCATATGCTGATTCATATTATTACATTTCAGGGTATTATAACAGCTTATTGTATCTGCAGAGAAATAACGTTAGCAGAAGTAAAATAAGACACGTATTTTACATTTGAGGTACACAAACATTTACATGGTATGAAACCAAAATACCCACCAGCTCTAGCCGGGGTTCAAGGCTCAGTATAGCCGGTGAGAGCACCGGACTCCCGGCAAAACGTTTTCAAACCCACCGCAGTCTTTCGCTACTCAGGTTAAATATGATATATAAGTCACTTAGATAACTTAAAAATGTTATTGTTTGGCATTTTTTTGTATTTTATTTGTTCCCGAGTAAATCGGTTTGGCTGAAATTAAACTTATAGTTTTCACACAGCTGAATAAACGTCAAGCAGACAACTGATTATCAGAAGTGTGAGATGGTCGAGAATATACTGTTATATTTTAGATAGCAAGGAGCAGACGGCTGAGTTTATTAAACTTCACCGAAACAATCTGCAGATTTCATTAAAATTTAATAAACTATCATCTTGTCTTTATTTTTAGTTAGCACATACCTTAAATACTCAAAGCTGTAAGCTAATGATAGTTATATAAGAGCAGATGCATGCTGCAAAAATAATCGGTGACTAGTTGACTATCAAAATAATCGTTTGTGGCAGCCCTAATTGAGATATTGGTTGTGTCAGCACTCTTGATTAAGCCACAACTGAAGTAGTAAATTCATGTAACTAAAAGTATCACTTATACAGAAAAGTCTTTATTCCTTCTTTGGGGCAAAAATCGACAAATAATATTTCCCTGAGACAAATTTGACTGGTTATTCTGTCTTTGGTGAAATAGAAGTATATCACTTTCTTCTTTAGGGTTTCAAATTAACAGCTAATAACTGGTAGCGTTACGAGAATACATACAGAAATTAGTAAGTCTCCATTTTCACTTGTGCATGTAAACTACACAAGTCATGCCCATCCATACAATTACAAAACTATACACCTTAACACACAAAAACTCCTCCACGTGAATAAACGTACCTTTTCTGTCAGCACGCATCTTCTTAAGTGTTTGTCTTGTGATTTCCTGGATAGAAAGACCCAATGAATTTTGAATATGAGCCCCAATGCAGATGTTTAACGGTTACATTTGAACCTGAGAGCTTCCCATAAGCTGCTGACCCCAACAGAATTTTTAAATCTGAACTATTTTTCAAAAACTGACTAAGAGAAAAATACTAAATAAACAATTGCATATTTACCATCATCTGAAACAGCTCTCCATTCTTAGTTGCATCTATTGAGAAATAAAATGGCATTGAATTAATATTCATTTAAGTAAGAAATGCAAATATCCAGTGGTATTAATGTGCTCGCTAGGCTCTTACTCTGTGAAACAGTTTCCATGTCTCCGTCTTCTGAATTCACTCTGCGGATTAAATGAAATTGTCGCAAAAATGATCAAATGTGAATAAATCACAACCACAAAGTCACATCAGGGTCTTCAGTTTAAAAGATTAATAATATTAAGGCTGGTTCGACATACCTCAGCAGAGAGGGCACTGCATTCTGAAAGTTAAAATGGTAAAATTGATCATGTTGCATTAGGATTTGTAAATTAGTGCATGTACAAAGTGAACTGTGCTTCAATGTTAAATTCCATTAAGTTATAACTTGGGCATTTATCATTACACTACAAGCAATAAAGTATATAAAAGTTATTAATTGTACTGTGCATTTTGTCTTTGTTACCTTTTTCTGCATCTTTGTCACATAGTCAATAGCCGCTTCTGCTCTTTGGGACAATATTTTAATTCGAGCCTGTGGGGGAAAAAAATGTGTTAGAGTTTGTTTTAATTTTTTTTTTTTTTTTTTAAACACTACTTCATCTTAGGCTCCAGTTGCGTAGAGACTGGTTGGCAACTGCCTGGAAACCACCAATCGCTATGAAAAAAATTGGGAATCCTCAGCCTCAGTCATGCAGACCAGTTAACCACCAATTGCTATGGAAAAATGTGTATTCCCCAGCCAGTTGGCACCACGTTGTAAGAGGTTACTTGCTGTTGCTAGGTAAAACTAATTGCAAAGAGGTATACGGTTCGGCACCAAAAACCTCCTTGTGATTGCTTTGATGGCTTAGTTTGGATGCAAGACATTGACTTATTTACAGCGCCAACTACTCGCTAAGCAGTAGCGAAACTGTAAGGAGTACAACAGCAACAGGAAATAAGGACAGCTCATATTCAAGTAAAAGGAAAGGTTGGACTTTTTGAAAAGCACTGGTTTCAGAGATATTCAAAAATGCAACTTTTACTTTGATGGCAATGTTCACGCTTCAAGTTTCACTACATTTCTCATTTTTTAGTTAGCAAGTGTTAGCACGGGAGAGACAGGCCGTCGTTTCCCATGCAAACTACAGGCAACCATGGCCACCTGGTAGGGACCAGAGACGGTTCTGTGGTGCAGCCCCCTCTTTACAGCCATTTTTACCAACTAACAGCAAGCAACTTGCCACAAACACTATCTAAACAATGGGGGAATAAACAATATTTTCCCCAAGTAACTGTAGTTACAGATTCACTAGACCTGCAAAAAAAAGGTGAGCGCATGAATTCAGCTGGATTCCCTCTAATCAAGAAATAAACTGAAAGCTTAAGACTAGATGCCCAAAGGTTTTACCACTTACTCTCAAATTTAGGAATCAGTGCACAAAAGAAAAACATGTCAGCCCCAGAGACTGATTTTAAGATAGCTTGGTGACATTAAGACAAAAAAGCATGAAGAGAGACGAGAAGAAAATTGGACAAAGAAGAAAACAACAATGGAAGGCGATGAATATGTCCATACATGAGACAGGGCATTAATTAAAAACTGGACAGATATGTAAACATGTGTCATACTGACCTCAAGTTTTTCAATGGACCTTTCAAAGTTCACTCCATTTTCAAGCTGTTGAATACTTTCTATTAAACCCTGGAGTTTAGTTTCAGTTGCACTGCAAACCTCCTCCTCCATCAGCTTTTGCGCCTGTGTGCAGAAACACATGTATACTGCTGTGTTGATTTTTCAAGTGAAAAAAAAAATATTTTGTAGCCATCTTGCACACACAGCATATTAATGATATACCCACAGATTTTCAAGGCTCTTTCAGGAAGGGTCTGTCTGTCTAAAGGCTACTGCCTGAATGTCTTGAGCTCATTTCTAAAGAGTCTTGTTTAGATCATTGTTCAGGAGTAGAACATTTTCCCCTTAAGTGTTGCCATAATAGGGTGCGCAAAATCTTAGACATACCATGACTGTTTGTTTTTTAATGAGTGTGCACACAACTGTATACAGATGTTTATCTACCAGAAGCAAAGGGTAGAACTGCATTCAGTAGACTCAGATGTTAGTTTTATCCAGAAGATAAAATGGCATGTACAGCCATGCATAAAAAAGAAATTGTCACACACACTCCAACGTTGTTTCTTACTTCTGATGGGGGGAAGTCTATCTTCATGTTATCGGCTCCAGCAGGTGCTGAATTCAGGGGCCACCTCTTCATTCTTTATCCAGACACACAAACAGAACATTAGTCAGTGACATGTGTTACTCTGCACTGAGTAGCAAGAGTGTAACTCATGGAAATAGGTTGAGCTTTGCAGAGAAAGAATGAAAGTACTTGTATTAAAACAGTTAAATCAGTTGCGCATACCTTGCGACATTTAACATATTACATGTATATTATCCATTAGCCTTTTGCAATGTGATCATCATGCAATGAAAACAAGCTAAAACATTAGGTTAAAGAATGAAACGTATCCGAATATTGCACGCTGCTCCTAAAATCCCTTTGCTGCCTCAAGAAAAGGTTCATAGCAGAGGTGTCCTGACACCTGTGTCTGCAGAGGGTTTCAGTGCTGTGGAAGACATCATGTCTCGTCCCTGTACCAAAGTCGCCACGTCCCAGTGGCCCCCAGGATTACAGGCCTGTGGCACTGACTTCCCACGTCATGTAGACCCTGGAACGACTCATCCTGGACCAGCTCCGACCCATAGTCAGACCACATCAGGCTCCCCTTCAGTTTGCTTACCAGCCCCGCCTTGGAGCTTCAACACCATCAGGCCAACCCTCCTGGGTGATAAGCTGACAGCGATGCAGGTGGATGCTTCGCTGGTGTCCTGTATTGTTGATTAACTAACTGGAAGACGTGTTTCTTCAACATTGTGTGTCGAACAAGGTGATCAGCAACACAGGCTCCTCTCCCCCTTCCTCTTCACTCTCTACACAGACACCTGCCATCGTCAGAAGTTTTCTCATGACTCTACAGTGGTTGGATGCATCAGCAAGGGTGATGAGTCAGCGTACTGGGCTGTGGTCAACTCCTTTGTCATGTGGTGCGAGCAGAATCATCTGCAGCTCACCGTGGGAAAGACCAAGGAATTGACTGTGGACTTTAGGAAGACCAGGAAAACCTTAACCCCTGTTTTAATCCAGGGGGTCAATGTGGACATTGTGAAGGACTAAAAATATCTTGGAGTACAGAAAGGGTACACTGGACTGGGTTAAAAACACCACTGCACTTAACAGGAAGGCAGAGTCGTCTCTATTGTCTGAGGCGGCTGAGGTCCTTCAACATCTGTCAGGCAATGCTCAGAATTTTCTACGAGTCTGTTGTGGCCAGTATAAGAATAAGAAAACCTTTATTTGTCCCACAGTGGGAAAATTGCATTGTTGCAACAGCAAGCTATCCTCTATGCTCTATCCTCTAACAGTGCTATCCTCTATACTGTTGCATGCTGGGACAGCAGGTTGAGGGTCGCAGATGCCAAGAGACTAAATAAAATGATCCGCAAGGCTAGTAATGTTGTGGGGATGGAGCTGGACTCTCTTAGGGTGGTGTCTGAGAGGCAGATGTTGTCCAAGATAAAGACAATGCTGGATAATACCTCCCACCCACTCCATGACATGTGACATAGTCACAGAGCACGTTCAGTGAGAGACTGAGATTACCAGAAAGCACCACTGAACGACACAGGAAATAATTCCTGCCCATGACCATCTCCCTGCACAACTCCTCCATCTAACACACTGTAAACACTGCAATAGATACACCCTTTTTCCACACGCTCTTTTCTACTCTGTAATATTCTTGTCAATATTCTTGATATTTATTTATAATCACCCCTGTTAATCCTTGATATGTATAATAGAGTGACTTGCATATATTAGTGTTATTTTGTAAATTTGTAAAATCTGTAACATATTGCATTGTTTAAATAGTTTATTCTGTTACTTTTCTTCTTGGAGCAACTGTAACCCACACAATTTCCCCAGGGATTAATAAAGTATTCTGATTCAAAGTGAGCTTGGGCTGAATGTTTGACACATATGGTTAACAGCAAGGCAGTCCACCAATCAAGGCGCATTCAGAGATCCCAATCTTTTAGCGCCACGACACTGGTGGTCAAACAATCCACAGGACAAGCAGAAGCTACACAAACAAGCCACAATTATTCCCCAAACCATATTGCTGCTGTTGAGGTTAACTCACTCATCAAGAAACCACAGGAGCACCTTTCAAATGCCAATCCAGTTTTCACTCAAACTCTGTCCCTCGGCGCATCTGTCAGCTTGTGCAAAAAAAGCTTGCATTTCGTTAGACTGGTGGAAGTTTGATCCTGTTGTGCTGACATGTTTTACTAAACCTGCACTGTCAATGACGAATAGACAGCTACAATGTGCCAGCAACAACCGCCAGTGCTGCTTTTTGTTTCTTTTTTCACTCCAATGATACTTGAGTTCTGATTCAAAGTTGAGCACCACTTATCACTTACTGCAATGCTCCTAAAGGATGTTTCTAGCAATAAAATTACATATATAATATATAATTTCACATACAAAATGTATTTAGAGTATTGGTTCTAGTTTTCCCAGTAAACTGGCTGAGTATGCAGTAATACAGTTCTGAGCTCTGTTAGAGCTGTCCTGCTGTGGACGCCGCTTATCTGATCATACAGGAAGCTGGACGTGTTTGTGAGGGCTCCGTTATTGACACTAATAATAATTAGGAGCCCTAATTTAATTTTCTTTCCAAACAAGGCCAACTTTTTTTCACTCTCACGTAATGTTGGATAATGTAATGATGCCTAAAAAACAAAGCAAAAAAAAAAAGCACCTAACATTGAAACGGTTAAAAAAAAAAAGGATTGCTTGCTAACTTTTAGCTGTAGACTGGAGCCCACTGGAAACCAGTCTACTGGCTAGCAAGCCATTAACAAGGAACACAGTCGCTGTCTATAGTAAAAAAATAAATTAATTAATTAAAAAAATTAAAAACAAAGGTGCTTTCATATCATGCCGTAGTTTCAAAAGAGAACGCTAAAAATTAAATGACGAGTGTTCGTTCTGTGTTGTTTATAGCTACAGTACCTTGTCGTGCTCGACTTCTTCTTGACCTTCGTCTTCTTCGTGTTCTTCTTATTGGCGGTTTAGCACGCTTAGCGCCACCCAGAGGATGAAACAGTACTGCAATCAAGTGTTCACATCACTGCGGAGGAATCCTGGCCCACTCTTCTTTGCAGAATTGTTTTAATTCAGCCACACAGGAGGGATTTCTCCTTGAAACTCTCCCATGGATGCCATTTTTGCCCAGTCTCTTTCTTATTGTTGAATCATGAACTCTGTCCTTAACTGAGGGAAGTGAGGCCGTCAGTTCTTTAGTGATCTCTTGGATAAGTTGTTGATGTGCTCTTGGGAGTCATTTTTGTAGGGCAGACGCTCCAAGGAAGGTTTAACACTGTTGCAAGTTTTCTCCAGTTGTGGCTCTGACCCTGGTTCACCAGAGTCTCAGAGCCTTAGACACAATTTCGTAACCCTTTCCAGACTGATAAATGTCTGTGACTTTGTTTCTCAGGCGTTTCTTTAGATCATGTCATACAGTGTTTGTTTGTTTTTTCTTCCAAGACCTTTGTCTGCTTCACTTTGTCAGACAGGTTCTATATAATTGATTTCTTGGTCTGGCAGAAATGAAATGATGACTCAATGTCTTTCTCACACGGGGCCAGATTTGGACAGATTTTTTTCCCTTATTAAAAACAAGACTGCAAATAAATAAATAAAAAACTGCAATAGTGACGCCTTTAAACTTTGACATCATCACACTTTGAAACTAGATCTGTCCCACAAGAACTGGACAGCAAGTATGTATGCACACATTAATACTCAATAGCACACTAGGTACAAACAAATACGTTTTATTTATTCAAAAGCATGTTTTGAACGGTAAAAGCAAAATAAGCACAGATAAATTCATGTGTTCGGGCTGAGTATGTGTTCATAAATCTACTGGATGTTTGTCTTGCTTGAAGATTAAAACAGACGAGCTGGTACACATGGTGTAGTTTTCTGCCAGCCCACTGGGTGTCAGTAGCAGACAAAGGTTCAATCTGATGATGTGACTACATGACAAAAAAATGTTAACGAATCACAGAAGCTGCAACAGAGGACAAAATAAATAGAATGTTGTCATTTAATTGGCTTTTAAAACAATACAAGCAAATGAACCTTTAACAAGCAGAAACTGGAAATTGAAAAAAATGCCAACCTACGGATAAAATTCTACGCAGCAAAATATACACTGACAACATTATGGAGCAACATAAGACTTTAAAATCAATGTGGAATTAATACTTCATTAAACATTAGAAATATTTCAGATGCAAAAACAATAAATCCCCATAAATACAGTTTTGGTTTCAACAACTCAATTTCTTCTGCCAGTATGACCTTATGGATATTTGTATACATGACAACTACATGGGTATAAAACACACTACAAAAACAGCATACAAATAAATTCACTCTAAAGATAATAATGTGTTTGATGTTGGATATCTACAACTGAATTGAAAGGAACAGTTCATCCCAAAGACCAACTCGATTTCATTTTTGCTTTGCAGAAGATTGATTTGATATGAGTTGCCCAGTTTTGGAGCCATCTGCTGTAGAAATGTCTGCCTTCCCTGGATAAAACAGAACCAGATAACACGGTCGCTAAACATGGCTTTCTCAGAATCATAACCCAGTTACTCAAAAAAAAGGGTGTTTTTATTAAAGGGTGCAAATTTGCTCTGAGAAGACAGACATTTCTAGGGTGACTCATGCCAAAACAATGTAGATGAATAAATAAGAATACACTCCATGGGGAAAATGGGTTCATTTAACTAAGAGGTGAACGATCAGATGCTGTGTTCAACACGCTTATTTATCCACAATTAAATATTGGTCTGCTTTAAAAATCATTACAACATAACTAAAGTAGAGTCAACGTCAACAAACATTTTTAATAAAGGCATTTGATTACAACAGGCTTTTTACTAAGTGAAACAATAATGATGACAACTTGACAAACCGCATGAATAAACATGGTAATCTTGGCCTTTAACACGCCGCTTTGTTCATTTTCAAGTATCGACTTGGGATAGTAAAGCTAAATAACTTCAGTTCCACGTCTTTGCCCCAAATCTTCATCACTGGTGAGCTAATGGGTTACAAACTTCTGTGGTCCAAGCTTAATCCAACATTTCTGCTTACAAAAAAATCAATACAGTGCATCTCTGAAGTAATCAAGCTCAACTATAATCTCTGGTTTTAGTTCTTATTTTAGTAATGCAAGAAACTGCTGGCAGGTATAACACCCAGCTTATTATTAAAAGCTGGCACATGAGTAAGTGCACAAAGATGTTAGAAATGTTCCAGTAATGGACCAAGCAGTAACCCGGCCAGAGAGGGGAAAAATATGGTAATTACTTCATACATCGCCAGTCGCGTGATGCTATAATCTAATAAACAGTGGTTTCAAAAGAATAGCTTCAAAGAAGCTGTGAACGAAACAAGCACAGTAATAACAAAGAAATGTTCATTCTTCTTTGAAGCTTACACATTTCTATGTCATTTTAAATCCCAAATATCACAGCAAATCATTGGTTCCTCTCTAGACCATTAAAACACAAATAGTAACATGAGGACATAACAAAAGGGTTAAAATCCTACATCTTGTATCTCTATCTACTGATTCACTACACTTCTATGCTCTGGTTAATACATGTTTATTTATTTGTCTTTTATTTCATAGATATATATAACATTTTTATCATTTGAGTCTAACCTCAACTATACACACACAGCAAATATATACAAAATATAGTCTGTCAACTATAGCTTCACAAAAAGGAGGAAAAAAAGGGGGACATTAGAAAGTCTAGGAGATGTCCCCCAGTCAGATAAGCCTCCACACTTTTTCTTCTTCCACTCTTATCCTTTCAGATGAAACAGTCCTGTGACTGGAGTTGGTAGAAAGCAGGAGACAGCGACACAACAGGGGGAGACAAAGCAGAGCGCTCGCCCTGCGTTTTTGCCAAAGGAAAGGGAGGGCAGCGAAGGTAAGTTCTCACAAAATGCAGCAAGGATCCTCTGGAGCCTCGTCTATGCAGAGCAGTGCCCGGGCGATGAAGGAGGAAGACAACATGGCACCTGTGGTGTGCATTTGCATCGAGTTGATTTGACCTTATGTGAATGGAACTAACCAGCACTGTGTGCCATGCTGGCAAAGGTAAGGTTACACTGTTTAAACAAGGCACTGCAGATCAAATGTGAATCACAGTGCACTTCTCACCTTGGATAATTCCAGAAACATACTGTAGTGGCTACATCAGACATAAGCGGGGGGGGGACTGCTCATCAGCCATGTTTCTAAAGGACTTGAATCCGTAGAGTCATCTTTGCCACATTCAGTAAGAACAATGTACCATCAGGAACAAGAAGGTCATGCACAAGATGGACCAAAAAAGTATTACATGTTTTCTAGATTTGCACCTGTGATTTGAAATTATGCTAAATTTGAAGCAGATTAAAACGAGAATGTTAGACGAGGAAAACTGTTTGTTTGTACTCACGTATGTTCAAGTTTCCATTTATAGAATTTGAATAGTGTTTATGTAAAGCCTATCATGTCTATTTGCGTTTCCTGAGTACCAGGTACATGAGGCCACTGATGAGAGTCATAGGGAAGCTGATCCACGCCACAACATAAGAGGAGCCGAACGAGCCTTCTTGGAGGTCACGCTTATGAAAGCTTTTGTTCTCAGCCGTGTAGATGGACGCCGCGATCATCACACATAAAGCTGGGAGATGAGAGAAAAGATGAGGGGAAGGATGGAAATCATATACACAGATAGTGAATATAAGTTGCATTAGAACATTAAAACTTAGATGTGCTTTACATACAGGCCAATATCTGGATAATGGCTGTGAAAATGAATCGCTCTCCCTGTTTGATCCTGAAGAGCTGAAGGATGAAGACGAAGAAGCTGACGCAACATAATATAGTGGCAAGGATCATGGTAGCCTGGACTGCCTGCAGATAAGCTGAGGAGAGAGAAGATGGAAGGTGTAACATACCCAAACATGCATTTACACAGATACAGGAAGAACACACACCGTCTTACCTGCATTCACAGTGTGACCGCCCTCAATTGATTCGCAGGTGGTGTTACACGTGTACCATAAGTCACTAATGATGTTAATGTCAGGTTTTGATACCACCCACCACGCCTAGATCAAAGACAGACACAAGGATTTTTCAAAAAGTGAAATTATTTACGTTACGAGTGTTCATTTACAGCGTGTACTTACATTGTGAATGGTGGCAACGAAGAGCAGGACGGCTGCAGCCAGATGAAAGAGTATGATGAAGGCTAAGATGATCAACATGACTGCCCCTCTGTCTAACTTCTATCTGCTTTTTGTCACCTGTCGGTCAAACTGGCCGTTTCCCCTCGCTGTTTGTTTCTCCCACTGGCTGATTGTCAGTTTGCAGAATGTATGTTGTTGGTTTTGGTGGAACCACTTCTGTATGTTTATGCTGGCTGTCAGACGGGCGGGATGCAGACTGATAGCGAGGAGTGGATCAAGGTCGCTCACATGAAAAGAACCTGTTGGAAGCAACATGAGTGTAAAAGCTGAGTAAATGAAAAAAAGAAATGATTTCTTAGATCATCATCATCATCAAGCATGCATGGGCAAAATAAATCACTGTTTACATGAACGTATGTTGCCAAATCCTTTCCTATTGCAAAAAGTACAGTTTTGATTTTGACAACAACCTGACTGATTTAGGATTTTTAAGATCGATACCAATATTAATATTTGGTGATGTACAAAACCAGCTTGTATAGACACACAAAAAGGAAACACATGTCCCTAAAATGTCTTATATGTAGTTGTTCATGACTCCTTGCTAAGATAATATGACAATGTAGTTTAAAAAAAAATCTTGGTTTATTGTCACAAGTCATCGATTACGTGTTTACGCTGTGCCTGGCTGTCGAGTGCAGAGTTGCAGCGTGGTGGAAAAACTATGCAAGATCAGCATTCGTGGTTTGAAAAGTGTCTCTCCCGTGTCATCTTTACTTTTTTCATTTTAATTTATGAGCTAATATAAGCCAACATACATATAATGCCAAATAACTAATATTGGGGATGTCAATGTAATCTTTAACTCTTTATGGTCATTGCACAGTCATACTTTGTACAATAGTACAACGAAACTGGAGTACTGTCCCATATCAGCACTAAAAGAAGAGCAAGCAGTAATTACAATACCTACTGAATAACATAGATTACTGTGCAAAAGTTTTAGGCAAGTGTGAAAAAACAAAGAATGCTTTCAGAAATATAAATGATTGTTTATTGGCCCCAAATGTATTCTGCAGCAGGACAACGACCCCAAACATCCACAGAAGATCTGTGGTTAGTTCTCCAAGATGTTTGGAACAACATACCGGCCGTGTTCCTTCAAAAACTGTGTGCAAGTGTACCCCGAATAATTGATGCTGTTTCGAAGGCAAACAAACCAAATATCGATTTGATTTAGATTTCTCTTTTGGTCATTCATTGCATTTTGTTGATTGATGAAAATAAATGATGAACACTTCCAATTTTTTCTCACCTGCCTAAAACTTTTGCACAGACAAAATATTAAATTATATATAGAACTGAAATGTATAATAATATAGCACTGACAAGATTTTTAACTATTTAAAAAAAAAAAAAAAAAAAAAA
>VURO01048807.1:26077-36908 GCA_015108175.1 Pelvicachromis taeniatus
CGTCCGCTAGCCCGGCCGTCGAGAGCGCGCGAGGGAGGGAGACCTGGAGCTGGGTGTGGCTTGGACTCGATATACTGGGAGGTCTACGTGTGCGCGCGCGCGTGTCGACGGTAGGTGACAGAAATTTGGGGCCCGGCGGGAAAAAAAGAAAAGAAAGTGTGCTTGAAAAAAAACAAAAATCGTTATGGGAGGAAGTTTGGAAGTTTGTATTTCCTCACATGGCTGCAGTCTGAATGAGAGAAAACAAACGGAAGGAGTCCGAGGAGAGGGAGGGAGACAAAAGGAAATTAAAGAGATAAAAGGGGATGAAAAGTGAAGGAGAGGAAGGAGTGAAGAAGGAATACTGAAAAGCGGAGAAACAGCTGTCTCTGTTACATGTGTTTCGCTTTAATGTGGAATTCTGTTTTTAAGTATTCCTTCATTTTAGAGGTCAAAATATTGGAGTTGCTGCTTTGCTGTGTTTGCAGGACTTTTTTCCCCCTTTGTATTCTTATCCACCTTAAACACTCCTTTTTCATTGTTGTGGTATTTCTGGACTTTACCTCTGAGGCCCAGTGTGGGCAGCGTTTGGATTTTCTGCTCATAAAGTTTGGTTTCCAAGTATAGCACTTCTTTCTTGGCGGGCTGCCACAGCTTGTTATAATTAAAAGTTCTTTCTCTTAGTTGCTGCCACAAATTTAAAACAACTGCTTCTTGGAAGGCCCATGGTTTACATCCACACAAAGAGCAATCATGAAAAGGCAAGCACAGAAAACGAGATCTCCCTCTTTAAGCTCTCACACGTCGCTGCTTTGCAATCACAATCCTGCCCTGTGTCTGTTGCTGACAAGCACTACCAGCTGCCCGTCCAAATTTTCTTTATTGCTATTCCTGCAGTCACCCGTACATGCAAGTGCAATATTTGGCTGGAGTGCTTCAGTGCAATCCTCATGTTTTTGTTTTTGCAACATTCTACCACTCTGATATGTCACGCAAAAGTACGCTATATTGCCAAATATAGTGCACTCATCCATTCAAAATGTTGAATTCAGGTGTTCCAATCACTTCCATATTCACAAATATTTATTAAAGGATGGGTCGCTCTCAGGAGCTCAGTGAGTTCCAGTCTGGTACTGTCATAGGATGCCACCTGTACATCAAGTCTAGTCATTCAATTTTCTCACAACTAAATATTCCACAGTCAACTATTAGTGGTATTATAACAAAGTTAAAGCAACTGGGAACAACATTAACCATTGGATGGTAAAATCACAGAGTGGGGTCAGTGGATGCTTCGGTTCATAGTGCACAGAGGTCACTAACTTTCTACAGAGTTAGTCGCAACAGGCTTCCAAAGTTCATGTGAGTTTCAAATTAGCTCAAGAACATGTATCAGATGTTACTGGAGTCTAGATCAGTGGAGACAAGTTCTCTGGAGTGATGAATCACGCTCGGTCAGGCAATCTTATGAACGAGTCAGGGTTTTCCAGGACTGACCTCAACCCAATAGAACATCTATTGGAATGAATCAGAGTGGAGATTGTGACCCAGGGCTACTCATCCAACATCAGTGGGCCTGTCTCAATATGCGTACTTGTGTGTGCTTGCGGTCTCGTGGACTCGTGATACGTCATCAGTCGGAGACCAAGTACTGTTCCAATTCAAAGTATGATTCAAGCCGAGAACGCAAAAAATTCCCAGATGTGTTCTAGCTCCGCCCATTTTATTGAGCATGCATCAGTGGTGACTATGTGTGGAATTGGTACACCTAAATATCCCAGAATGCATTTCATCCAAAACTCAAACGCAGGATTGGCGGAGAACCACAGCTAAAAACTTTTAAATATTACTCTTTCTGGGTCACAAAATAAACTTCTAAGATATTTTCAGGCTGTAGCTGTGTAAACTTCAAATATCTGCTCAATTTATCAAGATATCACATATTTGCAAAAGTGCTCCGACATTTTCGGAGACCCACCAGCTCAGTATCTGACCGGGAGGTCGAGGCTAACTCTAGCCCGTCGAGAACAGTGGACTCCCGGCACATCGTTTCCAAACCCCCCGCGGTGTTTCACTACTCAGGTTAACCATGATATATAAGTCTCTTAGATAACTTCTAAATGCTAATGTGTGTTTTATTTCAGTGTTTTATTTGTTCCTGAGTAAATCGGTTTGGCCTAAGCTTCATAACATATTAATCACAGTTAAATTAAGAGGGGACGGCAGTAAAAAATCCAGACCTGTGACCTCATCAAGTACGCTGGTTTTCCAATTGTTCAAATAGCGAGTCTGTACTCGTGTTCTCACTAAGTCCGGACTCCGGTGCGAACTTACAAAGTCCGGAGTTAGCGAGAACGCAAGTACGGACTCGTGTACTTGAGAATTGAGAAAAGGCCACGGTCTGACCTCACAAATGTGTGTCTGGAATAACGGTCAAACATTCCTATAAACACTCAT
Source organism: Pelvicachromis taeniatus (assembly GCA_015108175.1). Taxonomy (NCBI): domain Eukaryota; kingdom Metazoa; phylum Chordata; class Actinopteri; order Cichliformes; family Cichlidae; genus Pelvicachromis; species Pelvicachromis taeniatus. Next base: position 28,514 of record VURO01048807.1, read on the forward strand.
AAACCTTGTGGAACTCAAGTTCATATGCATGTCAAGGAAGACGTGCAAATACTTTTCATAATATAGTGTATGTTTGTATGTACTGTTGATATAGTTTTAGTTAAGGTCAGCATAGTTCCATTGTTCTGCAACATTCACCTAATGTAACAGAACAATCTAGCAATTTATGCGTGATGGTGTCTTGCAAAGATGTAGATGAGATAATGAAACGTAGAGGTCGTTTGGTAGATGTGCAGCTAAAGACAGATGCTGGATATCTTGGTGTCACAGCTTCCTCTTGTTTCCAGTCTTCATACCGAGCTAGAGGTTGGAACACCTTATTTATCTTTCTCAGCCCAGAAGCACAAAATGAGCATCATGTGAGTTAAAAGTTAATCTATTCCCTCTTTTTGCTAATCTCAATAGGTCCAATCAATGCAAACACATAGAAAGTCTTGAGGAATCATGGAAAGTAATTCAAAGAACCTTATTGCTAGTTTTTCTTGTATGGGATGAATGAAGCCTTCAGTAATGCGTATGCAACACGCACACACAAAATAAGAGCACAGTTTGACGTCAGCAGAATGCACCTATTCATAAATGTGCTAACAGGGGCGATGCCATATGAGGAAGAGGCATGTAAAGGTAGGATGAATAAATATAAAATAATTCTCATTTTGTTTTACTTTACTCCATTGTTCCCACATAAGAGTTTTCATTTATTTACCACTAACGGTGTTTATACAATGTCACACCCATCTCTATAGGCGTATCCGCTGTGGGACTGTGTCTGCAAACAACTCTCCCATCAAGACTTGCCATTTGCAAATAACTGACAGCCCCAAAAAATCAACGCCTATCTTAAACCTCAACAACTATCAGGAATCCGAACTCTTGTTACCACTTTTTTTTATACCTGCCAAGCTTACGTTGTGAGTTTAGGGCATCTTTGTCTCCCCCGCCTTGCTAGCTGGCGTAACGGCTCTGACAAGGTGGAATTCTTTCCTGTGGTCATAAGGAAGCAGTTGGTAAAGACAAGCACGAGGTAATGAAGAAGGCATTGTCCGAGCTCATTGTGCAGCCCATAATTCCATGCATTTTCCTGGCAGCCACAGCTCGTGACTGCCGCCAGTGCGAGAATGGCTGCAAATGCAAAAAAGGCTGATATTAAGCATCACGTTCGTAGCGAAGCAGCAGTGTTATGCCAGCCAGACACATGGCATTGGGATGCTTTGCTCAAGAGCACCACTGATGTAAAACAATAGGAGGAAATGGAGCTTAGAGGCATACCGCTAATATCCTGGATAAATAAAGCTTCAAAGTTCATGTCCAGACAGTGTAAGATTTTCATTGAAATGAATGTGTGTTCAGGATGTCCTGGTTAAATTCAAATGGGGATATAATTAAAACAGACAATTCAAGGGCTTTTTGGAAGAAATTAATTACTTTGATGTATCTTGATGCCATTGTTTTTTTATAGCAAACAGGACATGGCCAGGCAGAAAAGCTGATAGGGTCATTTTTTTAAAAAGCCTCAGGACACCCCGGCCATGTTGCTGTGTGAGAAGAAGGTTATTGTGGACAAAGAAAACACTGGGCTTCCCTTGTTTTTCACATGATGTATGCATATTTTTTAAGAATGCACACATAATGTGTGTTGTGCAGGACGGGATAGGAATGAATGGAATCTGCTGTGGAGCTGATGGTGCCACATTCCAATTAATACAATGGATTATCCCTCATTTGCTGTTATTACTTTTTCTCCTTATTGGATTCCTTCAGCAAATGCGTCTCTCCAGGAACAAGCTTCTTTTTTTATTTTTTGAGCAAAGTGTCCTGCTACAATTTTAAGAGAGTAACTTAAAAACTATATTCCAAGATGTTTTTCTCTTCTTTGTATTTTTTTTTTTTTTTTAATTTTGTCAGCCTGCTTTGGTTTAAGCCTGGTGAACACTTGTTTGTTTTAACATCCCTTGTTGTACAGCAAGCACACACATTCGCACACAGATGCACGCACATCCAAAGCCTGTACCAGTTTAAACAACAAAGCAGTCCCATCCTCTTTAGCTCCTCAGGTGTCCAACCCCTATACCACTGCTATAACGCATAAACACACCATGCCGGGGAGGGTGCAAACTGGTTTCACCTCTCTGCAAGGTGTTGGGTGTCCATCACACATACCACAAAAATGACAGATTACTCATGCAAATACACACACACACACACGCGCACACACACACATACAAGTATGTCACTATGGACACATATCAGTGGCCTGCTATTGTTGTAGACATATAGGTGGTAACAAAAAGGTAAAACCCATCTCCACCCAAAACCCTGCAGCGGGGGCTGTTAGTAAAGCATAATATCTCACCTGAAGCAGAATTAGATTTTCACTCTTTCACCGCTGTCCTGTTTGCACCAATTTGAGATGTGATGTGAATTTCTTTGTGAAGATTTGCAAACAATTTCAAACCTTTAACTAAGAATACCTTCATTCACAAATGCGGGTTAAATCTCAACCATCCAAAGAAAGAAGAAAAAAAAAACGTATAAAAACAAGATGTGAAAGATCAACAACCGGCATCTGTAGTGGTCTGTCTGGGAGTTAGTGGACATGGCATGGTTAGCTTGCACCCCAGTGATAGCGTATGCTGCCATTCAGATAACGCTGTCTTTGTTCGTCTCAGCAAGACAATGCCAAACTGTATTTTGCACATATTACAGCACCGTGGCAGCAATGCTAAACTGTCGTGCTCGCAATTCAGACCTGGAGCATGAAAAAATATGACAAATGTCGCGTAAGACTGTGAAGAAGTTTAAATTCTTCATCGCACACAGCAACTGCTCTTGTTGTCCTACAGAAGAACTGATGTAGCAACATAACAAACATGGACATCCCAACTATTTTGTAAGTGTAAATACATTATAAGGACATACACTCACAGGTCACCTTGCTAGTACTAGCATGGTGCCTCCAGAACTGGATTCTGTGGCATAGATCCAACAAGGCTCTTCAGATATTTTGGTCCATACTGACATGATAGTGTCACACACTTGCTGCACATCCATGATGTCAATCTCCTATTACACCACATCCCAAAGGTGCTCTATTGGATTGAGATCTGGTGACTGTTTAAGTCATCTGAGTACAGTAAACTCATTGTCATGGTCAAGAAACCAATCTGAGATTATCATAGCTTTGTGTGTGTGCATTACACAGCTTGAAACACCTTCAGAAGATGGGTACACTGTGGTTATAAAGCGACAGGCATGACCAGTAACAGCACTCAGGTAATCTATGGTGTTTAAATGATGCTAAAGAGCCTGAAGTCTACCAAGAAAATAGCCCTCACGCTTTTGCACCATCACCACCAGCCTGAACCGCTTATATGAGGTAGGATCCAATCTTCTGTTGATAAGACTGGTACCCAGTGTGGTCTTCAGCTATTGTAACCCCTCTGCTTCAACAGTCGACGTGTTGTGTATTCAGAGATGATCTTTTGCATACCTTTATGGCAACAAGTGGTTGTTTGAGTTACAGTTGCCTCCCTGTCCTGTCTAAGCAGTGTGGCCATTAGAGAAATGCAGCTCACTGGGTATTTGCTCCTTGTCAGACCACTTTCTGTAAACCTCTGAGATGGCAGGAAAATCCCAGTAGACCAGCAGTTTCTGAAATAGTTTGCCTGGCACTAACAACCATGGCATGTTTAAAATCAGATAAATCATCTTTCTTCCCCATTCTAGAACTTCAACAGGTGGTTTAGACCGTATCTATATTCTTAAATGCACTGAGTTGCTGCCACGTGATTGGTTGATTAGATATTTGTGTTAGAGAGTGGTTGAACAGGTGTGCCATATATACAGTGATCTGTGCATGTATTTAATTTATTAACATAAAATTATATATTTAGTTAAATGCATATGGGTCATGGGTCCATTGCCTTGAGAGCAGTCTCCTCACAAAAATTAGCATATTAAACGGTTTAACAGTGACAACCAGCCCACAATGTGAGGGTCACTGATAATTATGCACTGTAAGTATTGCTGCTCATGTGTTTGTGAGACCCAACTGCTGCATTGTGCATTTACACTTTATTTTAAACAGAAAAGTGACAGCAAAATAGTCTACATTGGAAGAAACTCCAATACTCCTTAAAAATTGCTCTTGACTTAAGCACAAGTCATGCAAAATTGTCTCCCTGTGCACTCTGTTCTCATTATAAATCATATTAATGCTCAGACAAAGACATTTATGTTATGTGTGACCATTAATACTGAAATCCTCCAACTCCCCCACCCCGAATTTGTTCTATTCTGCAGTGCTTCTACCACTAGAAACACACACACACACACACACACACACACACACACACACACACACACACACACACACACACACACACACACACACACACATACAAGGGAACAGAAAGAAACACAACGATCTCCAGCCAGACAGGAAGCACCCCCCACCTCCTCTGTTCCTGTTTCTCATAGCGCGTATGTGTCAGTGTGTCCACGCTCACTCCTGCTACTCTAGGCAATCAGCAGGAGGCAGACTGAGCAAGGCAGGAAAAAAACTCCACAAAGCCAAGAGATAGAAGATAGTGCTGGACAGAAGCAATATTATTGGTGAAGGAAAAAAAAATATGCAGAAGATTATACATTGAGAAAGAAAGTGAGTCATAAAAATGTGATTGTGGAACAATGCTGGCAGTCAGGCTCTTTTCTTCACCTCGCTCTTCCCTCCCTTCCTCTCCTCTGGTAGATGGAGGGAGAGGCTCAGGCAGTGTTGACAGTGATGCAGATACATTTAAAATAACTGCATTCCCTTCTAGAATTACACAGAAACACAAACAATCATACTTTTTTTTCAGTTTTTATGAAGATGTGTGTCTTTCAGACTTTTCTGTCAAACACTGGCCAAAGTGTCCTCATGCCAGAATATGTGTAATCCGGGGGTTTCAATTAAGGAGGGCCAAAACTACTCTAACATACTTGTACAGTGTTTGTCCTGCACAACAAAGAAAGTTGCAAACGTATCCAAGCTTCCTGTTTTAGAAGTCAAAGCTCACTATTTAAAATGAATAGTGGGGTTTGCACAGTTTCAGAGACATAATGAAAAGTGGACATCACATCAGCCTGTGTTAGATGCCAAGTAGAAGCAAGAGAAAGAATTCAGCAGCTAAACACCTGTCATTACTTTTCCTGCTATTATTTCCTTCCTCTCACCCCTCCCCGATGAGCTGGCATAGCCAGGCCAAAAGATTGTGTACACACACACACACGAGCGCGCGCACACACACCCACACACACACACACACACACATCCACACACACACACACACACACAGACTTTCCGTTGGATTTGCATCCCTAGATTTCCATTCATTTGCCTAAGCATCTGGCCGCAGGAGGCACAGAACTTCAAACACAAAGAGCCTAAAAAAGTACACACAAAACAGAAAATGATGAAACTGAAAACAGTGACTGTGTAATTTAGGCAGCAAAAGGTGTGCAGGTTTCTGATGCATAAAAAACCCCACAAGTCGACAAGGAAAAGACAACTAGAACTATAGGACTGAAAAGAAGGCCAACATTGAAGATCTGCAGTTAGTCATCATGTTTTATCAGCAGTTTCTTTCTAAACTAATGAACACGGATTACCCACAAAAATATACATACATGCAAACCCACAGTTCTCAGCACGTGGACAATGGACATGTTGTCCTATTGCCAAATTATTGGCAAAACATATATTTTGAGATCAAGGTGATTTTGAAGGCCAGACAGGTATGAATGTACACTGTACACTAGTCTTGCATCCTTTTCACCCTTGCACCAAAGAACAGATAACAGTACTGCTGGTGGGTTAAGGGCCTTTTACGGCCACACCCGGCTCTCCCAGAGCGCCTGCCTGTTTTCTAGAATCAACTCCATGCTCCTGACACAGCAAGGTTGAAGTACCTGTACTACCTCTCTAGGATCCAGGTATTTCCTCATACTACCAGTAGTGACACAGACCCAAGCCAAAGAGTCAGAAAAAGAAGAGGAGGGAAAAATGTGAGTGGACTCCCCACATAAAACCATTCTTGTCTTGGGGTTCCTCTCATCTTTGCCTCTCTAGTGCACCTGTTGGTAATTTTATTAATTTCATTCATATCAAAGCAGCTGAAACTGATTAACAACCCATCCTCTGCTATTTATCCCAGAAGTTTAATTGACTTGACACTCTACTATTCACTCTGTGAGAAAAACTGTTTGTTTAATTCTTTTTTAAGGGAGAAAAGAAGAAATCTGGTGAGCTAAGCTCAAAATATGCATTTGTTTCATGTTTATAGATAGAAAATATATGTGCAATTTTTGCTGTCCTACAGTTACTTGCTGTTACATGACAAAATGCTCTTGTTGGACCAGCTATTTTCATTGTGCTCGACCTTTGTGCCCCTCGACTGTTGGAAAGCGAATTTGTGAGTCCAAAAATAGCAAAACGAATTCCTTTGCGAAACACAAAACGTACCGTGTCTGTTAGCATGCGTATTTCCTGATGTCAGACTGACAACACAATCTGTGAACAGCAAATACGGCATTTGTCGTTTGTACGGTAACAAAAGTATTTCTCATTATGTGTACATGATCTCAGTAAAAATACTCCTATGTCTAACATTGTGTTGCCAGAAATAGGCTGCTGGCCAAGCTAATCTTCCTTCCTTTACGTAAACACTATCTCACGCGAGGGCAAACACGCATACACAACTGGCTTCCCGTCCTTGGGTCCTTGGAACAAAGATAATCACCCACCCCCCACCCCCCACCCCACCCCTCAGCCTCAACTGTTGCACCCAAATTACAAGAAGACACAAAGAATCCAAAAAGAGCAAGCAAGATAACAATGGTTATCCTGGAGTATTGTGCTTAGACATTGACAGCTGTAATCGAGCAAAGGACACGAGCCAGCCCCCCCTTTAGTGAGCGTGACCCCTGTTACGGCCGCCAACCGTACTCATGTTTTGGCGGCTCGGCTTCCTTTTCTGGGACACATGCTGTAAGGGTGAAGGCTTAATCTATAAGGCTAAAAGTAAGTCTCCATAAATCAGGATAATGTCATCTGACATGGTATTAGAAAGTGTGTGTATGTGTGTGTGGAGATCCCCCTGCACTACGGTGGAGGTTGCAGGTCAATGGTGAGGTAGAATTCCAGCAGCTCACATTTACACACACAAAGATTACACTGTGTGTGCTTCACAAAAGTCCCCAGTTTACTAACCCCTCTGATTACTCGTGTTTACTTGTGAACGCAAAGCAGATGCCATGGCAGTGTTGTGAGTTTGTTTGGGGGGCACCATTTAATCAGCTTGGTGAGCAAGGGGTGCATGTGGTCAGTGGTTTGGGTTGTTAGTGGGTGAAATGGAGGCTTGGGGATGGAAGCATCAAGACAGAGTTGATGTCTGGGATTCCTCTGGCCTGACCGAAATAACCACAAGAACCATCTGAAATTCTTCTCCCTCTACAAAGCTGCATGTACATGATGTATAATGCTGTTGCTTCTTTTCACGTAGGATATTTCCCTTGCATGCAAAATGTGTTTTGTGAAATTGTGTCTTTAGGCATTTTTTTAATAGCAGCCTGTCACAATAACACATCTTTTTTTTTTCATTTATTTAGCTGAGTCTTCAAAAAATCCTAAAAATCCTATAGACGGGATATCGAAGATGCATCCAGTCCTTTAGTTGTTCCATGTACGGTTCACTAAAGCCTCATCAGAAATGGTCTGAGTGAAAAGGTGTCTTTGAAGAAGCCATTCTTAAGCAAGTGAGACAGAGAAAAGCCTGAGGTATGAGGAATTACACAAGACCTGGACTGAACATCTGCAGCAGACGATGTTATCGAGTGATGTAGTTCCAAAGTTGGAATTTCTGGTAAAAATCATCATCAGTGTATCGAAGGTTTGTCAGGAGAGAGGTACAACAGTGAGCATCTATACCCATCTGTTATCCACAGCGGAGGCTCTGTCATGGTTTCTCAGCCAGTGGTGTTGGGGAGCTTGTCAAAATTGGAATTATGAACACAGACAAGGGCCATCAGAGTTTAATCCACCATGCAATACCATCTGGAAAGCATCTGGCTGGCAACAGCTTCACTTTTCAGCGTGACTATGATCCCAGGCACATAAATGGAAAATTCACTCATTGTATCATTCAAGCTCAGTCATGGATTGGCCTCCTCAGAGGATGGACATCAACATTACTGAAGCAGTGTGGGCTCATGTTGACAAAGCATGGAACAAAAGGCCGCCTATGTCCTTCAAGAAGTCTGGAGAACTATTGCTGAAGACTACTTAGGATAATAACAAGAAAGCTGCCATTCGAGAGTTCATGAAGTGCTGAAAAATAAAAATGTCATTAGAAAGCTT
>VURO01048807.1:36928-49356 GCA_015108175.1 Pelvicachromis taeniatus
AAATTTTAAAAAATTTTTTTGGGTTTTTTTTTTTTTTTTAATGCTCTGATAAATCACTGCAGCTATTTCCTATTTTCCTAGAAAAATATGAATAAATGTGGGGTGGGTCAAGACCCATGGCAGTGTATTTCCAATGCACATAGCCTCTCATTTGTCAATGAGAATTAATGAATGGAGACTCCATGCATTCCAGGAGAAGTGTGTCGCTGTCTGCATCCTCTGACCAATAAAGGGAGTTGCCGCGAACAAGGCGTGGCTCTTGCAAATAAAGAGAGCAGTTTTATTATTTCTTTATTATATACTTTCATACAATTTTGTCATGCAGTGAGTGTGGCCGAACTTTAAGCTGCACGTTGACTCATCTGTTGACCAGCATACATCACTTCAGTGTGCACTATTAATTAAATATGGCTTGGAAGAGTATCAAAATTTATTAGCATTTGTTATCCCTTGGGCAACATCCACAGTCATTTATGCACACATACACAATGTAATCCTTATGGTGTTGTGAAGCTGTTTTGCATAGCCTGTATTTAATCCTAGTGTGGGAGTGGGTTACTTTGCATTTCCGTTGCATTGATAAAATAACAAACAATCCTTTTTCTGTTAGTGTTGAAAGAACCTTAAGAAAGAAAAGACACTTTTGAGTTTACTAAATTTAAACGTAAAACACATCTCTGCCCATGTCCAGAAACAGAAGCCAAGTGGGTGCAGTTTAAGGCAGTCTCCAAGGGGATGACCTTTCATGTTGATAGCAACAGAGTATTTCATATGAGAAGGAAGGAGGAGGAGGAGGAGTTCAAACAAACAACAAAAAAAGTGAAGAGGCAAAATCTGAAGCAGGAAAATCACAGAGGTCAAATGAAAAAAACGTATGAATTCTGTTTTTGGAAGCGTATCTATAGATGCAAGCTCTGCTCTGTCGCTCTTTTAATAACACCACAGCGCAGTGAAACGACTTCTTTACACAAGTACAAAAATACACAGCGGCTGAGCGCAATAAGACTCTTGAACAAATGCTATTTATCAGATGTAATTTAATATTTCCGCTCACCTCGTCTTTGATCTACTGATTTACACTAGGAAAAGAAAAAGTGAAAGGTTCGCCCTTCAAATAAAATCCACAAACACTTTGTTTTCAACTGTGTTTTATTTTCTTCACACTGAGCTTGTTAAATTCATATCCTGGTCACACCCATATTTTTTTTTTTCTAAAAGGCTTACTTCCTCTTTCCTCTTCACTTGGGTGACATCTCTGGTTCACCACATGCACACACCCACACACGCACAACCACGCACACACACACAGAAAACTCCCTTACTAATCCTAATGGGAAAATTGTGAGTTATGGCCATGTGTGTAAATGTGTGTGTGGTACTGCACCCAGTGTGATGGCTTGAGTTTTGTGCTGAGTAACTCTGTGACTAAATTAGTGCGTGCGTGCGTGCGTGCGTGCGTGCGTGCGTGCGTGCGTGCGTGCGTGCGTGCGTGTGTCACTCACTGAATAGACAAAATCGGCCTGACTTCATTATGTGGTATGCGGTCAGCTGGTCTTGTGTGTGTAATACAGATATTTAAAAGATGGTGTCGTCACTGAAAAGATACACAGCTACGCAAACATAAGGCCCCATATACTTAAAATGCCCAGAGGAGCTACACTTAATAGTGTGTGGTTATGGTTAATGGTACACCCACGCATGCTTCTGTCATGTCATCTTTCCACCAGTTCGTATTATTCATACAAATGGTTTCATGTTTCATGTCATAGTTTTGAGTACTAATTAATTTGTCTTTACATTTGTTCTCCCTCTTCTGCCCGTTGAGCCCTTTAAAGGTCGCTACAGCAGATCATCTTTCTCAACCTCATCCTATCCCTGGCATCCTCTTCTATCACACCAACCCTCTGCATGTCTTCACAGTGAGAAAAGAAACACAGCTTCCATATTGTAATTGATTTTAGTTTTTACTGTAATTTGTTTTACAGGAAGATACTGTATTTTTAATGCTATAGCGGTGCTGTAAATCTTTGCACCATTCTTTGCAGTAATACTGTAATTTTTTAGTGTGTATATATCAACTAGTACTTTAATTTTACACGATTTTTACAGTAATAGTGTGATTTCTACAGTAAATTAAATTGTGAAACTGCAATATTTAAGAGAGAAAAAAATGCTTGATATTCATCATATCAAAGTCAAAATACTTCATTGAGCCCAGAGGAAATTATGTAACTATGTAATGTAATTATGTAGATGAGAACTAGTTGACTACACAACTGTCCTATGTGTGTTGTAAAAACAATTTCTTGAAAAAAGTTAACTTTTATTTAAAATATAAGTTTTACAGTCACAGACATATTAGCAGTCTTCTTAATATTTTCTTCCTTAAAAACACTGACGGTGTTTCTCACACAATTACACTGTAATTATGCAGTGGGGGGCATGGGCCACACATTTATATCCATGAGCATCCTCTGACATCTTCCTCTTTTGCTCCCGTCTGGCAGCTCCATCTCCAGCATCCTTCTCTCTCGCTGCGTCCTAACATGCCTTCCCCCTGTTTTCTTTTTCCTTTGTCTTTGGCTGACAGTACAGTTTCCACCTTGTTGGCCAACAGCACCTGAGGCGATTGTTGTTGATCCAGGCCCCAACTGAGCCAGTATGGAAATCTTCTTCTTTATGATCTGCATTTTTGATTTCTTCCTGATGCAACCAGGCACCAGTGAAACCACGATCCTAAGTTCTGCAAATATCGTGTACAATTATATTTACAATTTAAACAGACTGGCACTATGCACTACTACAGCATTAAAGCTTGTTTTATAACTTTTTTTCATCATTGTATATGCCAAGCTTTAACTGTCTTTCTATACCATTTTAACACTTTGACTCCTGCCATTAAAGGGTATAAAGGGCAGGGGAGTAGTTGTGAAGAGGAAACAGGAAGTAGATCAAAGCTATTTTAAGTGCAGTCGAGTTGTAATCCTGTTCTCTTCATACAGTCACTACAGAAACTGACTTTTGGCATCACGTGTGCTCCGTTTATATTCTGTGTAATTTGCAGTCATCTTCTTCTTAGATAACACAGAAACATGTCTGAGGACAGATCAACAAGCTGCCACACATGTCAAAGCAGGGGTAAGCAGTGCATAAAGCTTATTAATGGTTTGTGTGAATAAGTGTGACAGTTAGCAAAGGGAGGGCCAACACAAAGAAAATATCACATTACAGAGTGCAACACTGCAAACAGTTGGAGGAGGGGAAGGCACATACACTGAAAAATCACACACACACAGTTTCAGCCCTTAGAAATGTGTGCGAGTGCATACTATAACAGCACTATCAGGTAATGCTATTAGACTACTTTGGTTTTTAACACATTATATTCAAGGATGTGTGCGGATACTGGAGCAAACAGCATATTTCTTTTGTTTTATGTCTACAAAGGTGGACAAATGATACTCTCGCAAACAATCACATTTTCCTGTGATACCAGCGAGCCAATAAGGCAGCCTGTTTGTAAAGTTTAAACGTGTTTGAACACAAACAGCTGGGAACGTGATGTATAATTCACATGAACAAGGAGAAGAGGTAAAAGAGTTTACGTCTTAAATCTGCAGTTTAAAAGTAAAGATTTCAAAGTACATTTTTGTAATTTCTCTTTTTTGGTCTATTTTAAGATTGAACACTAGTTGTATTGTTAAGGTTACATTATCAGTCACTAAAATTCTACATTAGGTCAGATGCTTTCTGGTGTCCTCCTGAGTCAGTGAACTTCTCAGTAAATTATTAGTCATGTGCTCAAATTTATTGTCACAAAAGCAGCTTATCCGTACAGGATGACAACATGGTTTGTCAGAAATATTTTTACCTCAGTAGTAGCTACTGTTGGCTCTGCTGTGTTTGATTTGGCAGATTTTCCTTCCTGGTGCAACCCTAAAGGGATTGGTGTTTCCTTCCAGGATCGATGTGGGAAGCTATTACAATACACTATGAATCAGTGGGAAATTCATTTTCTCAAATGGTCACATGAGAGACACAATAAGTTGAACTCAGTTATGCTCCGTTTTAATTTTTTTAATCTCTTGTTGTTCCGGCCCTCCACAACAGTCTGATTCTCACGTGTCCCCTTGGGAGAATTGGTTGCCCACACCTGCAACTTCAGTTAAAGACATCTAAACCTGGAGATTTATCCCCCCCTCCGTGTACATGTTGGGCATAATTACAACAACACCGCTCCCTAGTGGACACACTTGCCATAAGTTGCTTTACAAGATTCCATCAGGCTTTTTTCCCGTGTCACGGCGTGCGGGGAAATAGGACTCAAAACGCAAGACTCTTCGATGCAGACAGTGCGTTTATTTACAGTGCAGTTAATAAAAAAAATTTTAAAATAAATTTTAAAAAATCCAACAATAAATGGTAATGGCCAGCATTTGTATAGCGCTTTTCTTAGTCCCCAAGTAACCCAAAGCGCTTTACACTACATTCAGTCATTCACCCATTCACACACTGGTGATGGCAAGCTACATTGTAGCCCCATCTGCCCTGGGGCGCACTGACAGAGGCGAGGCTGCCGGACACAGGCGCCACCGGGCCCTCTGACCATCACCAGTAGGTAAACATGGGGTTAGTATCTTGCCCAAGGATACTTGGCATGTAGACTGGATGAGCCTGGGATCAAACCACCGACCTTCCGGTGAGGAGGTGACCCCCTGAGCTACAAATCCTCAGTGCGTTCCCGGCTCCCACTCCGTGTCTTCTCCCCGTGCCAGTGTCTCTGCTCCTCGAGCTCACTGCCCTCTCGTTCCTACAATCCTCCTGGGAAAACACAGAGGCAGCCGTCAATGAATTCCACAGTCGCGGCAGACTCACACTTACTGGCTTTCTGGGAAATTAACAGGAAGGTGTGCAACGATCCCACATCGATGGGAACACAGCCACTCTCTAAAGTAGCTCCCTCCAGACGAGGCTGATCAGCAGCAGGTGTGTGTCATCATCCGCTTCAGGTGTGACCAGCCTCCCGGCAGAACACACTCACCCGGCCTGACGGTGCCTGTAAACCGGTCCTACGGACACACACACACAAGCATGGAAAAGAGGAACAGCAGCACCAGACAAACACATGCCCGGTCCAGACTAAGACACGTCCATAAACTACTCAAGAACCCTAACCAGGTCCTTGACAGTACGGTATATATTCCCATAGTGGTTAAGAACACATGAACTGTGGGTGAAAAGAAATGTGGCTTTATTACCAGTTTTATAACACTATATTATAACATAAAACAAACAAGCAGAAAGATAACGCATGAATTAAAATTTTAACTACATTAGGAGCCACAGTTACCACAGCAAGTGTCTCTGTCAGGTTTATGTATCCTTTTCCTTAAATTCCTTTCTTATGGTTTTGTTTTGTTTATTTACGATTGTAACATATTCGATATAAAGCCTCACAAGCTGATGTATGCAAGATGACCGTTGTCATGTAAAGAAATTCCCTCAAACCGATCCTGAGTGTTTGTATTCACCGGAGTGGTACACATAAGGTATATATTGTTATTTATTTATTTATTTATTTATTTATTTATTTATTTTTTTATTTATTCATTCATTCATTTCCGTGCTCAGTATTGCATTGAGTACATTGAGTGCTGTTGTTACAGTCACTCGATAAAACTGTTTAAAATTCTACAAGAAGAAACGACGTTTCAGATGTTGCGTATCCGGAACCTTAGGAGCGGAAGACTTTAACGGGAGGACATTTGCGCAAACATGGAACACGTACCAGAAAATGCCCCAGAGCGTAAGTGTTTAAACGTACTTTTCTTGAGTTTTAATACCTCGGTCATGTTGTTCAGGATGTGTGTGATTATTAGGAATTTACTTTAACTGTAACGTTCCGGTGATTGTTAAACACACGACGGTTGTTCCTCTTCCGCTGTGTTTTCTCTGACTTTTGGAATTGTCAGCATTAATAGCTTTGAATCTGTGTTTGGGAAGGACATTAACTATAATGCTTTCAATCAATTAATTTACAACGTGTTGTAATTTAATTTATTTATTACACGCTGAATTCGGGATATTCAGAAAGCTGAATGCGATGCTTATTTAGGAGGTTATCAGGTGTCGTTTGAAGACTGACTAAACTAAAGCGTTTGTTTATTTGTTTGTTGTTATTGCTGTGGTCAAAATGCGCATAATATCCACACATGGGAATTTAAACAGGTACCGCAGTACGGCTACAAATTTTGCTGAGTCATGATGACGTCTTCTATGCAGCTACATGATTTACCATGTAAATACGTTTTAATAAATTCATTTTAGTAGTCTCTTGGCTGAATGTTATATTAAGCTGTGTATGAATGATTATAAGGGACCATCACATGCGAGCAGCTTTTCTTTGGGTATTTCACGATCCCTTACCAAAACCAGATGTATTTTGGTACCCATCAAAAAGCTTCTGGCACAGTTCTTTGTGGATATTTGAGTACTCTTCTTGGCAGGATTGGTAGAGGTCATTTCAACTTGTTGTTGTTGTTTTAAAGTAGTAATTTTCAGTAGGGTTGAGGTTGGGGCTTTATCCATTCCAAAACCAGTTTGTGTGCTTGGGGTAGTTTTCCTGTTAGAACACCCAACTGCAACCAGGTTTTAATGATGTAGCTGCTGATGTAAGGTGACGAATTGGGAAGTAGTCCTCCTCCTTCATTATTTCATCCACCACGCTCAATGTACCAGTACCACTGGCAAAAGAGCATGATGCTACCACCATCATGCTTAACAGCTCTGTTCCTATGTTTTAAAGACCCACCTTTACTACTCCAAACATTCCTCTGGTCTTTGTGGCCAAAAAGCTCAATCTTTGTCTCATCTGACCATAAAACGTTCCTCCAAAAGCTATTTGGCTTGTCCATGTAAACCGCTGCAAATTTCAGTCGAGTTTGAAGGTGTGGATTTTAGAGCAGGGACTTATTTCTTAGTTGGAACTCTCACGGTCCATGACGATGTAAAACTCGCTTTACTGTGGACAGTGATGCTGGTGTTTCAGCACTTTCCACTTTATGGCAGGCTTGATCCGTAGTGTTTTCTGGATTGTTCCTGAACATTGTAAACAATTTCCTCTCATGAGAGGGTCACAGTTTGGATCATCTTTCAGATATTGGCAAAACTTGCAATTATATACATTTCTTTGAACTGAGATCTTGGAAGCTGCCGTTGTTTAGAAATGACTCCAAGAGACCTTCCTGACATGTGTAGATTTAAAATTCATCATCTTAGATCTTCACTGAGTTCCTGGGACTTTCCCATTGTTCTGATTGCTTGTCAGTCCACTGAATGCTGTCAAACAAATTCATTTTTATGCCAGCAAAGACAAACTGCCAGTTCTAGTCAATTACGATCACTAATGAGTTAACAGGCTTTGGCCTTGTCAAGTTAAAAGACACCGTAGAACCTTAAACACCTTTTTATAAAACTTTAAAATGAATATATGCGTGTATAAATTTAAGGCTGTATGTATACTTTTGACCCTGTCTGGATTTAAAAAATCCTAAATAAATTCAAACTTGTGCACCCAGTTCTTTTTTTTTTTAAAGGCGTAAAAGATGGCTGCTGTACAATCGTTCCACCCTGGAAAAAGAGCAGTTTGAAGAAATCATTAAAATCTCAAAATTATCATGACATATATGTTTGAAAGTGTTTTTGATAGAATATTAAAGACAGTCAAGCGCTGACCAGACTTTGCAGAGTTACTAGATATTTTGTTCAACTACATATTTTATTTTAATGACAACCACTCAAAGCAGATCTAGGATATTTAGGTCTCTTTAAGGAGCTCAGAGAAACCAACATCTTGATGACTGGATTCTGTTTTCTCCTTGTTAGACTGTCCAGGTACAACAAGTGAGCAAGCTGGCAAGTCTGCATCATGCCAGGGCTGTCCCAACCAGAGTCTCTGTGCATCTGGAGCCACAAAAGCCCCCGACCCTGGTAAGACCGTGTCTTATTATCTCATCACTTTAATATTTTGATACTTATTTGGGCTTCAGCAAATACATTAGGGGATTAGTTAAGAGCTTAAAACATTTCATCTGATTCCCACGTGTTTACAGCTATAGCAGAGATAGGAGAGAAGCTGTCAACAGTCAAACACAAGATCCTCGTGTTGTCTGGAAAAGGAGGTGTGGGGAAGAGCACCTTTAGCGCTCACTTGGCCCACGCTCTTGCAAGTGACACCACAAAGGAGGTAATGCAGAATGACAGTAATGTTGATATTTTCTGGCATGCCAATCATATCCGACAGCAAACAAACGAGCATTGTCTTAAAATCAGAATCCAATTTAAAGTTTGGATTGTTTTTCCCTTTTGACTGTTTCCACTTTTAAGACCTCATGTAGTTCATTAATCCCTACTGTGGCTTCTGTAACTGAAGTCCAATCTACAATGATGAGACACTTTATTAGGCACACCTTGCATGCACCATGTTGGGCCCCTTTTGCCTCCAGAACTGCCGTAATTATTCATGGCACACATTCAGCAAGGCGCAGGAACCTTTCCTCATGACTGCATTAGACAGTTGCTGCAGATTAGCCTGCTGCACGTCTATAATGTGAATCTCCTGTTCCACAACGTCCCACAGATGCTCTGTTGGATTGAGAACTGGTGATTTTGGAGGCCATTTGAGTGCAGTGAACTCATTGTCATGTTCAAGAATCGAGTTTGAGATGATTTTAAGCTTTGTATCCTGCTGAAAGCAGCCATCAGACGATGGGCAGACTGATCAGAAAGTGGTGGACACGGTAGCAACAATACTCTGGTGGGTACAACTTACAAGGCAGGATGGATCTGTGCTTTTGTTTCTGTTCCTACAATCTAAATGATAGATGCTGAAACTCATCGGACCAGGCAACATTTTTTCTCTCTTTTTTTTTAATTCTCTGATTTTGTGAACACAAGTTTCCTGTCTTTCACTGACAGGAGTGGCACCCCGTGTGGTCACCTGCTGCTGTAGCTCATCTGCTTCAAGGTTCAGAGATGCTCTTCTGTGTACTTTGCTTTTAATGTGTAGTTATTTTTGTTACTGATCCTTTCCTGTCAGCTTGAACCACTCCGGTCCGTTCTCCTTTGACCTCTGACCTCAACAAGGCATTTTTATTCTGAGAACTGCCGCTTGCTGAAAATTAGGCAGGTCAAGTTGACCATGTCTGTATGTCTAAATGCACTGAGTTGCTGCCATGTGATTGGATATCTTATTTACATATTTGCATTAACAAGCAGTTGATCAGGTGTCCAAAGTAGCCAGTGTGTGTAAATCCTGATGCTCTCTCATATAAAGCAGTAAAACACACTGACCAGTAGAGGTCACTGCAGACATAGAGTAACAATCTATTTGGATTCTGAGAGTCAAAAGACTGTTTTACACAAGGAACACGTGACTGTCACCCTAGAAGATGCCACAGCTTCATCAAGGAAGAAATGTATTAAGTTATATTCACAATGATGACAGATTATATTACCCAGCAGCAGGACAGAGTTGGATGCCTCAAGTTATTAGTCTACTGTAGTTTTTCTTTATATCCCTTTTACACCAGTCTCTTGTGTAGCTTTCACTGTTTCAAGTTGAACACAGCAATAGTGCCGTTGCATTAATGTTTTTATTAGTGTTGCCTCAGTTGCAGAGTGAATGCTACATGTGTGGTTACTGTAAGCAGCGACCTTGACACGTGACTGTTGAAATGAGCAGGGCTGAACACCTCACAGTCCCAGGCTGATAAAAGTACTTGTGTCAAAATTGTGCTCAGCTGTTGTTTTTCGTTTCACTTTTTTTTTCTTTGGAACTTATTTTTATTTCATTTTGATTGTATTATACAATATTAATGACATAATCACAACCTGTTATTAAAAGTGCAATGCAGAAACACCTTCTGCTCTGTCCTTTGATTGTGGCAGTGTAAAATTAATGTTTGAGTAGAAATAACACGTGCAATACTGGAATAAGTCTAATGGGCGTGCTTAACAGGTCATACCTGCTTGTAATTTAGACATTGTAAATAAAATAAAATAATTATTATTAACAACAGTGGGTGGCACGGCGGTTAGCACTGTTGCCTCACAGCAAGAAGGTCCTGAGTTCAATTCCACCATCAGGGGTCTTTCTGTGTGGAGTTTGCATGTTCTCCCCGTGTTTTCGTGGGTTCTCTCCGGGTACTCCGGCTTCCTCCCACAGTCCAAAGACATGCAGGTTGTGGGGATAGGTTAATTGGAAACACTAAATTGCCCGTAGGTGTGAATGCGGGAGTGACTGTGAGTGCGACTGGTTGTCTGTCTATGTGTGTTAGCCCTGTGGCAGACCGGCGACCTGTCCAGGGTGTACCCCGCCTCTTGCCCCAAGACAGCTGGGATAGGCTCCAGCGCCCCCGGCAACTGCGAATGGATGGATGGATATTAACAACAGACCTGAACCAACAACAAGCCAGTAAATAAACCTTAGAGACTGAGCACTCTTTCGCACATTAAACCCACCTTCTCTCATTGCCAATTCACTACTGAAATTCACAGCACACTTCCCTTAATGTCAGAGTCTGAGAAAGTAATACTTTTATTATTATTGGCTTTATTACTGACACCTGGCTTGGTGACATGGCTAACACAGAGCTGATTAAAGCATTACCCAGTCATTAAACTTTTTATTACCTCACAGGCATAAAAGCCTGATGGGGGTCTTGTCGACACCATCTGGCGGAAGAGCAGGCGTGCGACACAGACGTACAAGTGTGAGAATGTCATAACTCGAGAAGGAAGTCACATACCATTTTAAAACTGGTACCACAGGTGTATCTACTAGGAGGCTGAGGGGTACCACTGGCTGCCACCAGTATTTTATTGGACTTGTACAAACAGGGAGGTGGTCGAATTGCTGTTTTATGTAAAAACATCTTTAGCTGTAAATCTGCATCGGATAACTTTTTAATATTTAGATTTAGTAACTAATTCTGTTAGTTACTAAATGAGATGAAATGCTGGACAACTTTTCTGATGCTGTTTCTCAAACGATCAGTCGTACTGTTCCTGTCTGAACTGTTGATATTCGTGATCCACCTAAAACACCCTGGAGAACAAAAGTGTCAAAACGAATCTGCCAGAGAGCTGAGAGAGAAAATGGGGGAAAAAATAATCATAAACTGACTTTGAAATCTATAAAAAATCACTTCACTATTGCAGCAATGACATAAAGTCAATCAGATAATCCTACATCTCACCAATAATTAACAATATTCAGCATAATTGTGCTTATCCACTGATAAACTTTTGACCATTTCCACTAAAACTAACAAATTTCTTCTTTACTCCTTAAGAGTTAAGTTGTTTTTTTTTTCCAAAGTAAAGTTTCTAATATTGGAGGTAATGTCTTGGCCTCTTGTCCTGATTTATCTAGCAGTACCTCTCATTCTTATCAAATTACTGCCTACTTGACAGCCACCCTTCCACTCAAACCATTTCTGATGAGGCTTCAGTGAACAGTAGATGGATAAACTGGAGGGGCAGATGCATATCATGGGTCCTGTGTCAGGTCATTGCTGGATTTATTCCCATTTGTTAAGGTCATGACTTTTTAGGCCTGGCATTTTCTTCTTTTCTGCTCCAGCTTCCTCAACTCTTTAAAGGACACGCTTCACACCTTGCTGATACATGCCAGATTTTAAGCTAGCAGTTATTTGTGAATCACCGTGTTGGTGCAAAAATCCTATTTTATTTCTGTTAAACTGTTTTAAGTTTGTTTTGGGGGTTTTCTGTAGATTCAACTGAATTAATGGGAACACATAATGTGTTTTTGTGACAGGCTCCTAATAAGAAAGTGCACAAAGATAAAATTTTGCTTGAATGATTCATGGGTCAGTGTTAAGTGACTGAACAAACCAAAAACACATTCCTCTGAGAGTGATCAAGGGCTGGAGTGAAGATCAGTGAAAACGCAGCCAACGTCCAAAGATAAAACTTTGGACATTGTAGTTGGCATAAATCATTATCTCTAAGTTGAAAGAAAATCTCATGTTAGACTTGGCAGGAGTAAACCAATCGCTGTAGTACAAATGTTCATTCACAATGATGTCATTCATAGCAAGAGGATCCACCTGCAGCTGCACACTTCCTTTCAAAACGTTCCTCTTCCAAGATTTGTTAACACCTCCTCAGACAAAATGTTGAGACAACAATGCTTTAGGAGGACTCCTGGTGTAAGGAGACATCCCTTGATTTTTTTTTTTTTTTGATGTGGTGCCCAGTCAAACAGACAGGTAATACCTCGTGTAGCCTTTAAGGAGACAGTTGCCTTCATTATCCCGGAGCCTAAAGATCATTTGTTTTCCAACATTTCATGCTTCCACTTTCTTTTTCCTGTGTTAGATCGCCCTGCTTGATGTAGACATCTG
>VURO01048808.1:16264-26426 GCA_015108175.1 Pelvicachromis taeniatus
GAGAAGGCCAGAAGTGCGAGGCTTGAGAAATAGGACGGTCTAGCTAAATTCAGCCGTCTGCTCCTTGCTATCTAAAATATAGCAGGACACTGGAGTAAATTCGCTACCATCTCACACTTCTGTATAATCAGTTTTCTGTTTGACGTTTATTCAGCTGAGTGAAAACAAACCGATTTACTCAGGACATCATATATTTGCAAAAGTGCTCCGACGCCCCGGAGACATCGGCCACCCACCAAGAGGGTTTTGAAAACGACATACCGGGAGTCCACTGTTTTCGCTGGCTCTAGTGAGCCTTGACAACCCGCTCAGCGATCGAACTAGTGGGCAAAAGACGCCTCCGAAAACGCTGGAGCGCCCCCGCAAATACGCGATGTCTTAATAAACCGAGCAGATATTTGAAGTTCATGCAGCTACATTCTCGCCTGAAAATATGTTAAAAGTTTATTTTGTGACCCAGAAAGAGTAATAAGAGTAATATTAAAATGAAGTAGCCGCCATTGTTGAAAACTGGAATTGGCTGGGTCACGCTATGAATTCTGGGATACACCCAACCTGTGACCCAACCGGTCTACAAATGCGGCCTCCGAAGGATGCAGCGTTTTGGAACTTTTGCGAGATCTCGCAAAAGTGCATCTTAAATTTTTTTTTCTCCAATGTTCCTTGCGAGGCTCCGTAGATCACAGACAAGTTAAACAATCTGAAAAGAATGCTAGCTTGGCAATGCTGGATGCTTTGGAGAATTTTCCAAATATCTAATCTAAATGTGACTAAAAATGAAAATATGTAATACATGCTAAACACACTGAAATATTAAAAGCATTTTAGCTGATCACTGTTACATAGGCTTGTTTGATATTTACAGGAGCCAGCACCCACGTGGCGAGAGGTGGCGTACACCCTAGACAGGTTGCCAGTGTATCACTGCAATTGCTCCACATAATTTAAATCTGTTGGTTTTAGGTTTATCAGCCACACTGGGATAACGTGTTCTATTAGGGTTTGTCTAACAACTAACAACTAACAACTGAATGTAAAATGATCAGCTTTTGATTAATAACCAACTTGGACTTGTAACTTCTTATTACATGTTGCACATGTTTGTCACTCACCAACACAATTACAAACACATTTGAATACATTTAACCAGTGGCCTTTCAAAGTAGCATCAATGCTTCACTGTTCAGGACAGTCTTTTCTAAACAGCCCATTTCCATGTAAAATTAATTCATAACTCAGTCTTCACTTTTCCGCCTTTGTGTCTCTGAGTCCTTCTGTTTAATTTCTATCTCTCTCCTCATCCCTCTGTTCATGTTTGGCCAGACGAGCGCAGCGTCCCCAGATAAAAGACAACCAAACAAGAAAGGGAAGTACAAAAAAACCCCCAACAACAACACAAGAAGCAGAACAAGATGAGAAGGAAGAAGAAACAGAGAGGACGGGGACAACAGAGCGAGGCGCATGCTTGGTGTAATTGAATCCAGGCGGCAGCAGAGAGAGGGACAGATGGATGAACTGAACAGATTAGCATCCATAATCAGAGGAAGGCGTGAGGAGGAATAGATGTGGCGGCCGTGTTCACTGAGCTGCTAACTGGTTTTACAAACATGTCTGTGAAGAGTTGCTCTGGCTCCTGATGAACACAAACTATGACTTATTGTCTCTGATCAGATGGAGCAGACATGCACCCGTTGTTTTACATGATTACGACTTCTACTGAGGCTTTGAAGAGGGTCATGTCCTAGCTCTGAGAGAAGGACGTGAACAGATCCATTGCAAGTCTTGGAAACCTCAAGTTCATCTGTAAAACACACTTAACAAACTGGAGGAAATGTCTTATTCAGTTTTTTCAGTCTCAGTTGAATCTTTATTTGCTGTTCTAGTGTGTATAAATAAAGCACAGCTGATATGTTGCTGGGAGTACTGGAGCAAACTACCGTGGACAGACTGCCGGTGTAATAAAAGGCCTCTCATTGGCCTTAGGTTTGGGGTACGCTTAGAGTCAGAGTTAGTGTCCGGGAAATAAGAATAGGTCGTCATGCCGTCATGTTAATGTGCTCTTATGTGGGTACAGATTTGTGACCTTTGACCCTGTCTTGATTTTCTATCATTTTTCACATCGTTTCTCACTTTCTGCTGTGATGTTTTTTTCAAGCTTCACGCCCCACTTTTAAATCTATCTTTGCCACTTGAAATATCAGCTTTTCCCTCCTTCTTTCCTTCTGTCCCATCATATTTAAACTTGTTAGCTACCTGTTTGATTTTGGTTGCTTTCCTTATTTTAAACTGGATCCATTTTTGCTTTTTGTCCCTTTTCAGTTTTCACTACATCTATTCAGTTTAATCTTCATCACCATCTTTAGCATTCTTTCCTCCCCTCTTTTCTTCCTTCATTCTTACCATTGGGAAACTTGCTAGCTAACGTGCTGTAAAATCCATTTCTGCATCCTTCCATTTGTTTTTCTATAGTCAGAATATTTAAATGCTTATTTTTATTTCAAATTCCTTTTTTCCTTCCTTTCTTCCTTCCATATGATAAAGTGCTTCATAGGGCCTTTTCCTTTCTAGTCGATTATTTATTCTTTTGGATTCTCTTTATTTCTTAATTAAGTTCCCCCATTTACTCCCTTTCCTCCTTCCTGTTTTAAACTGGATCAATTGTTGTTGTTATTTTTGTTTTCTTTTATATTTCAGAGACCTGCTAAACATTATTTCTTAATTTCTTGTACTTTTCTTCCTTTGTCTTCTTTTTCTTTCCTTTTCTTATTCCCGTGCTGTAATATTGAAACGTTAACACATCGTCGTCTCTTTGCACCTTCAGGGGCAGACCTCTTCACCATGTGTGACATACCACTCTCTATACTTAGTTTGAGCTCACTCACTCTTTCTCACACACACACCCTTTGTGCCTCCCCACAAATTAAAAGTTGAGTGTTGGACCTTGAAGAGTTCCCATGTTATCATTGCTGTGACAGAAAGATAGCAGTGAGGAACGCTTTATTTGCCGTCCGGTGCCGTCCTGTCCTCTGCTGCCGTTATCTGAACAGCTCCGGCTTCCATTGTAAACAGCCCCGTCCTCGTTAAGAAGCCTAATTAGAAAACTCTAATAATAATGGTGTGTGATTGGCCATTGTGTACTCTAAAGATTCCATTTAGAGCGGTGGCGAGCGCGTGGTGGTTTAATAAAACTTAACCAAACGGATAATTTTGCTCTAGTAATAATCCTCTACTTCTGAAAAGTTCT
Source organism: Pelvicachromis taeniatus (assembly GCA_015108175.1). NCBI lineage: Eukaryota > Metazoa > Chordata > Actinopteri > Cichliformes > Cichlidae > Pelvicachromis > Pelvicachromis taeniatus. The sequence continues at coordinate 19,509 of VURO01048808.1, forward strand.
TTGTTTGCCTCAAGTGGTTTTATTGCTTTGCTTAAAAAAAGACACTGATTTAATTAATCTGAGCACTTTCAGAAAATCCATTGTGACTAATTTTCCCACTGAGTGTGGAGTTTAGAGGATCTGCTGTATAGAAATCATTTACCAGGTCTGAAGAACAGAACAGCTTTATGCAAGACTTTGAGACTGAAAAAAATATTTTTTTCAGTTAAGATTGTAGGTAACTCTGCTTGTGAGTGTGAGCTATCCCTCACTAATTAGTTTACTGAAGAAAAACAATCATATATTAACCTTGATCATTATCTATAAATCATGAGCTCTCCGGCCCAGCAGGTAACAGGTGATGCGTACATCACAGCAGTGCCTGAGTCACTGTTAAATGCTACTTTTGATGAAAACCTTTACAGTGGCTGTAATCTGCCACCGTACAACTTTGGGCAGTTTCTTTTATATGATTTAATCATCTTCATGAGCTTATAATATATCATATATCTTTTCTTATACTTATTCCTTCCACTTACTTACTTACATATCATTTCACAACAAGGAGCCATAACCACAATGTTTCAAATACAAAGTGCCATGTGTAAGACGAACCCAATCTTAATACCAAATCATACAACACGCTCTCACTCCCAAAACGTAACATATCAACGCTATGTAACAAGTCATCGGTATGTTACGCTTTTGGCCACCCAACACGTCTCTATGTTACGCGTTCCAAAACATGAGAACCATTTGGAATGAATCTACACACACTGATTTTACTTTCTCGTCATGAATCGCTTTGGAAAACAGTATCTAATATAATACAAGTTGTGGTTAAGGTTTTGGTTAGGGTTAGGATTAAGGTTGGGGTTAGGGCTGGAATACATGGATGGAACGTGTGTTACCGCCAGGAGCGTCATTCTATTGGATACCATCCACAATCCGGCGTGTATCATTGGGACGTGAACGGTTACCTTTCAAGTTCCTGTTGGACGCCGCGGGACGTGACAAATTGTTGGCATGTTATGCGTTGGGAACGAGAACGGTCTCAATCATAACATATTGAAGTAGCGCTTCAGAAGTGCTGAAGTTCATCCTAGTGACCATTGAGCGAAATATTACAAAATAAAACTGGTAATAAAAAGATAAAACCAACACTGATGAAACTGTGTATCAGTCATTTTTGGGGGATTTTTCTTTTTCAATAAATGGAGTTTTCATGCATATAAATCATAACAGACCTCCAAATGCTTGGAGCACATTACCAAAGCAAGCTGCTAAAAACCCCTGATCCTTTTGTTTGCTACCTAGCTATAGTGCTCTATATGATATATAGCACATTAGAATTTCTTAGACACAGTTGGGCATCGAGCTTGTTTTAAAGGCCTTTGAGGAAAAGAAAAATATTTGAGAAAATGAGGCTCAGAGAAAGAGGTGAATGACAACTACAGTGGGTAATACAAGAGAACAGTGTACATGTGTAAATATCCCGCCAGATTTGACCTTTGCCTCCTGTCCTGGAGTACAAGTGACATTTCAAATGCAAATACAAACACACTTGACTACCGAACACACACACACACACACACACACATTCAGTAGATTTGTCCTTGGGCAGCAGCCGCTGCCAATGGCTACTCTACATGACATTAAACGTAGGTGACTGTAAACTTGGATAATTATGATAAATGTGAGCGATTATGACGAATTATTCCCCTCCATTGTGCTAATAGCATAATTAGCAACAATAATCAAAGACTTATGATGTTGAAATAAGGCAATGCCGCGGACAATTAGACCGCAAGGAGCTAGTAATGGAGAACTTATGGTGTTTTCCTGGAGGGCAGAATTACTCTTACTTCCAGAAAGACTTTGAAACTGGGGTGGTTTTCTTAGTAATTCTGCCCTCTGATGAAAGAAAATTGAAATAAATACTCCATTAAATGCAAGCTTTTATGAAGATGGAGTGAATGAGAATGAAAGTGAGTGTAAATAAGAAGGGAGGTGGCTCAAAGGCAAACCATGTAGGTACTGCTTTGTCCTATGAGTCAAATATTCAAAATAAAGTTTAACTTGAAGACATAAACGGAAAGAAAAACTGAAACTGTTGTCATGATTCTGGAAATGTGAACATACATGCCTTGTCTCAGGTGTTTTCCTCCTGCTCAGGCAGATATAGTCTAAGGCGTACTGAAGCCTGAAGGCACATCAGATCATTAAAACAGCAAAGACCTAATCTTGAGTTTGGATAATAAGGCAAAGGAAATGACGGATGTAAAAACTCACTGTCATTTTTCTGTCAGAGGTGTCATCATTGTGTGGTCATGCAGTTTGAAAAGAGGATGGTTTTTGAAATCTTGCCCTCTTGCTGTGTTCAAACATCACTTTGACATCAGAGATGTTAGAATGTTTCTTAACAGCAAACCTCTAACAGCAAAACAGGATCAAATTCTCTCGGTGATGGATTGAAAGATGCGCTTGCTTTCACGAACTCATGGGAGAAACAATTAAATCAAGTGTCTGACACAAACAGAAACTCAAATATTGCAAGAGGGGTGTGAATCTGAGCGTCAAATTCAGTAACTATTCAGTTGCTGATTATCAAGAGACACTAGTGCTATTTTTATATAAGCATCTATATGACTTTGGAAGACAGTTGGGTTTTCACCAGATTTGCAAAATCACCATCACAATTGTGACAAATTAAATCTAGCCAAGATCAAAGCTGTATGCTTGTAGACAATGAGAAACTAATGGCCAATCAGGTTAGAGTTACAGACCCTAGTACAAGTCTGTAACTTCATGGTTCATGCTCTTTGAAAGTGACTACCTGCAAATATTCCCTACAACGATAACAAAAAGTGTTTAATAATAGCTGTAACTGATATCATTGTGTTGATCTTGTTCCTGCATCATCATAATGATGCCCATGATTAACATTGCAAGTCACCATCATCATGTTAGTTTCTTAGTAAGAGAAATAAAGCGTTAAGTCAATGCTCACAAGCCAACATTGGACCAACATTACTATGATTACTATGATGATGTAGGAAAAACACCAGATATCCCTAATATTCTTAACAATATGCTAACTCTATAGCTAGGTACACTGACTGCTTGCTAGTTTTCCACGCTGTGGCTGGTTTCTCCTTCTATCTATGCCTTTATTCCAACTGGTTGACATTATTCTGTGGCAGACAGTATTTCCTGACACCAATAGTGTCATTTAACAATATGATTCCATTGATGACTTCCTAGATCAGTTGACCTAGTCAGTGTAGCAAATCAAACTGTGTGACAGGTTAGCATTTGTGCTGTGCTGTATACAGCTATCCAAGTTGGCTTGAATTTAACGGTGTCAAATTACTGATCTTTCTTTCCACTTTCTCCAAGTTTAAAAAGTACTCAAGCTAATGACTGCCTTGAAGCAAGGAAATTGCACAGATTAAAACTAAAGGTCAGTGCATTTACATTTTCTCAATGCTAAATTTCTTATTTGTTATTCATTTTATGTAACAGTTTAGTAAGAATGCAACATTTCAGGATTTTGAAGAATCTAAAAAGCTTTGTGTTTTAATGGGTATTAGATGACGAGGATGAGTTTCAGGAACTGGTCATTTGTTTGAGGCAAGATCTCACAATTTTAGTGAAGCACTCATTTGGTCATGTTACACATTTCCAAAGTGCCACAAAAATATTAGGGTTAAACACAAACCTTTAATCTTTAATAATATAATTATTATAAATTATATTATAGATACACCGATTCAATCTTGCAAAAACCTCAGTATTATAGCAAAAGCCTATAGAATTTGTTAGAAAAAAAAAAAAACCTTTAGCATCCTTACTGCTAAAAAACAAGTTTTCAAAAAGCATACCATTGCCAGAACTTTGTCAAAACATGCAACCATTAACCACCTCCATTGTAAGGATGTCAAAGGTCAAGTCAACAGCCAGCACACATAAAATACATTCCCAACATCTATGTGACCCTGAACTGATGATATGTAAAGAAGATACTGAAGTGAGAGAAAATAAGAGCTGCATGGAGAGTTTTCTCCTCTCTGAGACTCTGAATTACACTTAGGAGTAATAATTTTCAACCACTCACCCTTCAGAACAGTTAGAGATGCTGAGCCTCTCAGGCTCAGTTTGACTGATATTAGTCAAATTGCGTCATGCGCTTTTAAAGATGACTCTCTTTAACTGCAAGAGGGTGTTGAAAATAGAAGCGTTGAGCTTCAAAGGAAGCTCTCTCCTCCAAGGTCATCTCGTGTTTTAACTCCAATTTCAATACTTTATGAGCGTGACTGTAATTAAAATGATGGGGTCAGCTTTCTGATATATTACAACAGAGCAGCCAATGAGGTAAAGCCAGTTAATAAATTATTTTTCAAATTGAGACTGGCAAACTTCACATGGCAAAGACAACTTTTGGTTTCTTGAAATGTCGATAGAGTCTCGTGTATTTTTAGCAAACAGGACAATAAGTTGTAGGCAGTTAAATGGAAATCAACTTTGATCATTTGACTACATAATTCTGATCTTAGCTTTGTGGGTGTCCCCTCAGATATCTGGGCTCATTGTCCTGCTGCAGAGTATGTTTGGGACTGATCAGAATCCTCCCTAAAGTCATTCCAGAAATAATAATGTATTGTAATCTTTTAAACATTAACTATAAACATTCATGGCCATCTGCATGGAGCAAATGCTGGAGTTCACGTCTTGTATTAAATTGGAATTTATAAATAAAAAACAATCATGATGCAGATTTTTGCTTTCTGCAGAAACATGATATTGTATTCTGTTGTAGATATTGTTTATAATTAATGGAGCATAGCGATAGATCAGGCACACCACAGGGTCAACTCAGTCAAAATCACAGTAGATCAGCTCATTGATATCTACATATATCTACAATATACGTACAGCTGGCTTTTCTGCACACGTTTTGCTTGCCCACAATTGATGTATGTCTGCAAGCCCATTTACAACCCACCTCCACCTTATTTACTGTGTTGGACTGCATGGACGTGCCATATCTGCTGTTTTTAAAGCTTCTGTGTTGCTTTCCCTCCCAGTGGCTTTCAACATGTGCATGCAGATCGATGGGGAAGTCCCAGAAAAGAGCTATATCAACAAATACAACCAAAGTCATTTTAAATGGAAAAGAGGAAAAAATTATTCCTGCTTTTTGACTATAATGACCCTGAGTGATCTGAACTTAATTTCTGACTTTGTACTGTGGAACAGTAAGTTCCTTTAAAACAAAAAGGCTGATTTGACTCCGCTTTAAAATGAGATGTTTTGAGATTCACAATCAAATTCAGTAACTCACTATCATTCATAAATGGCTATCTTGGAGAAAGAAAGCGTGAGAAGCCACATTTAACCCTTGGCATGAGGAAGCCTGGTACAGAGAGGAGAAAGTGATTTTCAGAGGAATGCTGGTGAGGCAACTCAAGGAGGGAAAAATGGGGAATAAAAAGTTGCAATAGCTCATTGACATGGAGGAGCATTAGTCGTCATCTGGAGTAGAGGATTCTGTGTGTAGGGACACATTTAAAAAATGTTTCCCTTTAGTATTGTTTCACTGCTATAGAATCAAATAAATCTCACTGCTTATTTGCAGTTAAGTTTTTTGCACATTTCCTTTTTACACAAATATCACTTTGTTTATGAGACAATAAAATTAGGTAAATGTAAATTGACAGATTTTTTATATAGTATTTTCGACTCTACCTGAGCACTCAAAGGGCTTTTTACAAGATGCCCGATTCACCCAATTCTTTCTATACTTAAGACATTTCTATCTAACAATCACATGCATTCATACTCTGACAGATGCATTGGAGAGCAACTTGGGGTTAGTATCTTGCCCAAGGATATTTGGCATGCAGACTCTAGCAGCCAGGGATCGAACCACCAACCTTCCACTTAGTAGATGAGAGCAATTCCATATTTAAAAGCTTAGGATTGAGGATAAGGGTAAGACTGTTTTCAGAACAAAGTAGCTGTTTCTCAGGCAAATTGTCATAGAAAACTGACCAGTATTAACATATTTTCTCACAAATGCTGTGATCAAAGATTCTATGATTCAAAGTGGATATCCATGATTATAGGGTGAAAGAACATTGGTGCATGGATTCTTTTACAAGGTGGGAACCTCCTATTCATGTTGCAAATTGCATTTTGGGGTCTAGTAACATCGCCCCAGTTCAGTGGGCGGTGGTAATACACTTGATTGTTGGTGTCAATCACTGAAAAAGAATAAGAAGTTCTTTGTCAGTTTCAGCCTGTGGATTTACTTCAAAATTGTCTTTGTTGAAGAATTTTAAATCTATGGTTTCTTTGCTGTATCTTCTGGTCTTTCATGTACTTTATTAAACTTCCACCCCAATTGGTTGCAGCAGATGTTAAAAGGGAGTTTTGCCTTCTCACTGTCCCCAAAGATATTGCCCATATACAGTGGGATGCAAAGGTTTGGGCAATCGTCATGATTTTCCTGTATAAATCGTTGGTTGTTATGATAAAAAAATATCATATAGGAGACACACACAGTGATATTTGAAATGTGAAATGAAGTTTATTGGATTTACAGAAAGTGTGCAATAATTCTTTAAACAAAATTAGGCAGGTGCTTAAATTTGGGCACTGTTGTCATTTTATTGATTCCCAAACCTTTAGAACTAATTATTGGAACTCAAACTGGCTTGGTAAGCTCAGTGAGCCCTGACCTACATACACAGGTGAATCCAATTATGAGAGAGTATTTAAGGGGGTCAATTGTAAGGTTCCCTCCTCATTGAATTTTCTATGAAGAGTAGCAACATGGGGGTCTCAAAACAACTCTCAAATGAGCTGAAGACAAAGATTGTTCCCCATCATGGTTTAGGGGAAGGATACAGAAAGCTGTCTGTTGTCTGTTTCCAC